>APFE031483670.1:66858-86432 GCA_000404065.3 Pinus taeda | reverse complement strand
GTAGGATCTAAACACTTGATTTCTTGTATGGTAAATGCATATTTAGAGAAGGATTGTTCTTAATTGTCTTATTTGTCACTAGAAAGCCTTAAGCTTCTAGGGAGGTTGGTTTTGTCGGCAAGATTGAATCTTTCTGCATGACACTATCCTTCTATTACATTAATTAACATTTTTTGTTATATTATTCTTAGTAAGAGGAGTAAAAGGTGTTTGTCATAGTATGCGGCATAATGTGGTTTAGTTGCAAGAAAATGAAGAATTGTTTAGGCTATTACCATGTAGGGGCTTCATTGAGACAACTAGGGAGAATCTACAGGGTTTTTTCACATCCTTAACTCCCTAAACTCAACCTGGGATCACAATAGCCTCTCTCACCAGTTCAATTTCATTTCCACTCGATTGACTCCTAGTCCAAGTGAATATCAAGAGGGACAACATCCACCATTTTCGAGATCAGGGAGGGAACCACTCCTACTTTCAAGGAAGTTTCTTCAGCTCCAATTGTGCATAAATAAACTAGAATAATATATCACTAGGACTCAAAAGTTTTGTTCAACTAGGTGTAGCTATTGAGCTTCAACATTGACATTGTTATTTCAAAATTTTATGTGATGTATTAGACCTGCACTTTTTGATAGTGAGAAGTTGGATTTTAAGTTGCATCTAAGTTATTTTCAGAGGGTTGAGACCCTTGCATTTGGGCCCAACCTAGAGTCTTGGGTGCCCCTTATTATACTTGTGTTTCTTCTTTATTCCAATAAGTTACATAGTTTCTTGCATTTTAGTAGAGATTAATCTATAAAATCCAGTGGTTGTAGCCTCTACATCACCTCTCTTGTGGGAGAATGGGTGCAACGATTCACATCCACACTCTAAAAATAGTGTGTTTATGATTTATTGGCAACAAATTAGTGTTAGTTGTCATGTGTTACATTTTGTTTATGTAGCTTAGAAGTTAGTTTAGTGATTAGATCAGTGGTATTGCATAAATTATATGTTATTTAAATTCAATTCATATTTCCCATCATACGTTATTTCATTTTTTAAATAATAAATGGATGCATGCATCTGAGTGAATGTAGGTTGGTTGTTCTAGAAGGAAGGGAATGTTTACCAATTTCATCTTTAGCTCCTTAATCTTCTCCTTCCACTTTCAAATATTGTCCCAAAAACCCATTTTATAAGTCGTTCTATCTAATACATCGAGAGCACTCTTCCTAGTGCAAGACATCCTCATAGAGGTCCTGAGCTTGTCTAGGGGCTAAAAAAAAACTCCTTCCATTTTATTCAACTTCCATCCACCTCTCCATATCCTCAAAACAACCTTTTCACCTTCAAAAACCACTCAAATTCCCTCTTGTAGCATTGCAAGCCTTCCTATAGCATTACACGCCACCTGTAGCATCACTTTCCTTCATAATGTTTTATCCCCACTACAAATTTTACTTAGTATAGATGAATGATGACCCCTAGCTATGATTTGATGATCAGGGGAAGCTCCTAGTCTAGTCCAACCAATCCTTTCCTTCGCTGAAAAATAGAGAAGAGTTAGTTTTTTTTTTTATCACAAGTATGATGCAAATAGGTTAATGATTCAAAAGAAAATTTGAACTAGGTAGATGGTACATGAAATTATGATTTATAGTTTTATTAATTATGAAAGACATAATAGTTTCCTTTCTACAAGTAGACTTGGTATTTTGATGGATTTGGCAAGGTATAATAGCTTTCATTCTGTAGGCAGATTAGTAGATAATGGAAATAAACTAGGTGAGGTGATGGTAGCTTATCTTTGAGAAGAGATGTGGTGGCTACATGCCTCTGAAATATGTTATAATTAGAATTAAGGGCCTATTTATTCAAGGGCCTCTTTATTATTGAACAATAATGGAAAACCCTAAACAACCAAAACCCTAACTCGAGGAGATGTAACATCAATAGTTTGTGGGCATCATTGGGGTTAGTTGGGCAGCCAACTTCTTGATGTTGTAACTTGGTCATATTATCTCCATTTGGCGGATACGATACCTTGTGGAAATGCCTTTTTTAGTACTACGATATTTACTGGACTAGATATTGGTGCTCATATCAGATTGGATATTAATGCCAAGTACAAGAATTTCCATGATATCCAATATCGAGTCCGATATGGGCACTCGATGTTAATCATGGCAATTCTTTTACTTGGGGTTAGCTCTATCTAATATAGTATGTAACTGCTAGAATACATGTTGAATTTACTTAATGAGGTTGTTAGCCTTGTCAGCTTTAGACTATATGTGATTCTATTTTGCCTGAGTAGCTGCAAATTGTATGGCCACATCAGTGCGACATAATGCCAAAAATCCCAACCCTGCCTAAAAGGGGCTTTGGATCATTGAGCTATGGAGAGATCTGCTATAGTTGTACTAGAGATAGGGAAGCCTTTCATCCCATGTGCATGGATTCGTTGACTTGTACATGTGTATAATTTGTACAATCATGATGTTGACGACCTCTGTTTGGCCATCAGTTTGGGGGTGGAATGCCATGGACTTGGTATGTTTGGTATCCAACATCGACCAGAGACTTGACCAAAATACACTTAGGATTATTTTGTCTCAATCTAAGCTAATTTATTGTGGGATCCCAAAGTGTATCCACACTCACTCAAAGAGTAGTTTAGCAATGGCCTTTGGTGTGATACTCTTCTTGTAGGCCACCATGATGGCCATCTTCGAGAATCTATCGAAGACCACGAAAATGAAATTGTTATCATGCTTAGTATAAGGAAGACACAATATGTAATCCATGGAGATATATCCCAAGATTGATTAGGACTAGGTAGAGTAGTATATAGGCCTTCCTTCTTAATGGTTTCCTTGGAATTGGCGCAAGTAGTGTAAGATCTAATGTACTTCCCAACATCTTGACGAAATTTCGGAAAATAAAAATAATTTTGTAGTACCACCATTTTTGTCTCTACTCTAAAATGTCTAGTGACCCAACTATAGTGTGCCTCCCAAATCATCTTGGCATTCTCACTTGAAGGAACACATATGTGTCCCAGGTGGCATAACGGTGCATCCTGATTGTGAAAATTTGGAACTTGCTTCCCTTGCAAGAGTATCTGGTATGTCCTATTGAATTCTGGATCACTCTAGTAAATATGAAGCCACTATAAAGTCTCGTGGTTACAAGAGTCAAGCACAATGATTAGCACCATGACTTTGAGGTAGTCTGCAACATTATTGGTGTTTCCCTTCTTGCACTTAATGTTCAAATGGAACTATTGCAGGTAGGTGGACCATTTATGATGGAGATCATTTTAAAACTTCCCTTGTGTCTGTATGAACTATAGGGGTGAGTGGTTTGTGTGGATGACCATTTTCTTCCCCAAAATGTAATTCTTCCATTGATGATATACCGAAACAATCAAATACATTTTTTTGTCATAAGTGGGATACTTTTTTACTTTTTTTGAGAGTGTCTCACTATGGTAATCCATTGGATTCCCCTGCTAAGTAAGAACTGCATAAATAGCACAGTTGGAGGGATTTGTCTTAATATGAAATGGTTGTTGCAGATATGGTAATGTGAGCACTAGTGTAGAGAAGAGGCAATGCTTCAACTCATAAAACACCTTTTTTTTTGTTTTGGCCCAATTTTTTTTTCTTACACTCCACCCTTCGTGACTTCACTCAAAGACCAAGAGATATGAGAAAACCGCAACATAAACCTGATGTAGAAGTTGGAAAGTCCCAAAAAGTTGTGGAGCTCTATTAGAGTAGTTGGGGCTAGTCAATCCTGAATGACTTGTATCTTGGCTTGGTCCACATGCACACCCTTCTTATCAATGATGTACCCTAGATATTCAACTTGGGTTATACCAAAAGCGAATTTCACCAAATTGGCACACATCTTGTGTTGTCACAGGGTTTGAAGGACCTGTCAGATATGGTGAAGGTTCTCTTTCGAACTCTTGTTGAAGATCAAGATGTAATCTAAATAAACCACCATGAATGCATTGGTGAAGGTTCGCAAGATGTCGTCCATCAATCTCGTGAAGGTTGTGGGTGAATTTTCTAACCTGAAATGCATGACCAACAATTTGAAAAGGTCCTCGTTTGATTTGAAGGCAGTATTACATACATCAGAGGGTTCAATATCCACCTATTGATAATCGAACTTCAAGTCGATCTTGCTGAAATATTTAGCTTGTTTGAGATGGTCCAGAAAGTAATAAATCCATGGGATTGAGTACCTATTCAAGATAGTGATCTTGTTCAGTGCCTGGTAGTTAATACAAAGTCTCCAGGTCCCATCCTTCTTCTGTAGCAATAGACTCGGTCTCCTACAGGGTGATGAGCTTGGCCTGATTTTCCCTTTCTCCAATAACTCTTGAATCTTCCTCTTGATCTCATGATTCTGTAGAATAGATCATCGATAGATCGGTCCATTGGGTAGCAGCGCATCCTAGTTGAGATTGAGGGAGTGCTTGACCTGGCAATGTAGAGGTACCCTCGTAGGTGAGGAAGAATTGTCCCTATACTCCTCCACGGCCTTGTCCATATGTTGCTTCTATCTAAAGGAGCCCTGTCTAGAGTATATGGCCATTACCTTCTACTTGCCCTGAGATTGAATCATAAGGAAAACAAATTTCCTAGTCTGAGAAACGATCCTACTACATTTCTTTTTAGTGATCAAATAGATGGAAGTAGGTGGAGCTATCTCCAGTATCGAGTACGATGTATTTCCCAAAGTAATAATCGCAGAGCGAGGTTTAGACTCATACATAACTTGTCACTTCAACAAGTATGGTTTTCCTAATAATACATCACAAACTTTAAGAGGATCAAAATCACACAATACCTCCTTCGTGAAGGGCTTGATGTTGTAGGGAAGGTGACACTATTGGCTAATGTGAAGATCTCCTCCATGGTGAAGCCACCTGATCGTGTACGACTACAGATGTGTTTTTGTTGGGGTTCTCTCATTCACTCATATATGCATATTATTAAAGTTACGAAGTACTTTTGTGTGTGTGCAACTTCTTTATATGTGTATATACGGAAGTTGCATATATATATAGACAATATGTGCATGTTAAAAAGTTTCAAATATATAGAGGATATGTGCATATATGGAATAAATGCATATATGTCAGATACACACATATACATATGCTATGTAGAACTTCAACCTCTGTGAACTTCAAATTCTATACACGCACAAGTTTTGTATAATGTTTTGTATATGCACAGCTTCCATATATGTTCATATACAAAATCTATGCATATACAAAAGTTATAAACAACGTCAAACTTTGTATATCAACATATATGAAAGTTGTGAATATACGAAAGTTATGTGTGTATATGGAAACTATGCATATACGGAAGATATGAGTTGCATATGCACATATTTCATATATGTGCATGTCTTCTATAAATGCACAACGTTTGTATAATATGTGTATCTCTTCCATATATGTGCTTCTTTTGTATATGCATATATCTTCTGTATATGTGCTCATTCCGTATAGGTGGATATAATATAAAAGTTGTCTGACTTCCATATAGCACATCTTTTGTACATGCACAACTTCTAAATATGAGAATATCTTTTGTATATGTGCAGCTTCCATATATACACATATCTTCCAGAAATGCACATATCTTCTGTATATGTACATATCTTCCATATATGCGCTTCTCTATATGCGTATATCTTCTGTATATGCACATATCTTTTGTATATGTGCATATTTTTTGTATATACACATACCCATGAACAAATTCAACCTCCATATATACATAGCTTCCATATCTTCCATTTGTTTACAAGTTATGTGTATACGCATATGCAAAATTTTCACATATTGAGAATGTATATGCATATACAAAAGTTTCACACATAAAAAATATATGCACATATACGAAAGTTGTGCATATATTGAAGATATGTTCATATAAAAAATATACGTGCATGTCCATATATGCACAAATTATGTATCTATGCATATCTTCCATAGATGTAGATATCTTTTGCATATACACTTCTTCCATATATGTGGATACCTTTTGTATATGTGCATATACAGAAGGTATGGGCATATATGAAATATACACATATAGAGAGGATATTCACATATATGGAAGCTCCACATATACGAAAGGTATGTGCATGTATGGAAGATGTGGATATATAGAGACTGTTGTGTATGCATATTATGGAAGTTATTCATGACTTTTATATATGTTCATCTTCTATATATGTATATATATGGCAGTTACGCATATACAAAATATATTTTCATGTATGGAAGTTGTGTATATACGGAAGATATGCACAGCTTCTATATATACACAACTTCCATATATGCGCATATACACAAGTTGTGCGCAACTTCAACCTCCATATATACTTAGCCTTCATAAGTATATAACATGTAACTATAACATGTCAATTTTAAGCTTATTGATTTTTGTGAAGCTCATAAAGATAAATTGTCACCTAAATAAAATTGTCATAATAAAATTCATCTTCTAAAGACTCAATATTGCAATTGTTTTATACAGTTGAGTTAAGGTAGAGTGATATTTATTCTTAATTTTTTTTATACATTAAGATAGAGGTTCAATATTGCAATTGTTACCACACTTACCATGCATGTTTCGTCTTTTTACTAGTGTACATTTTCTTTGATGCACTCTCACTATGCATACTTCTGATTAGTATTCTCACCATACATATGTTTTGTGCCCTATTGATAAATAGATAAATTTTTCAAATATATATAAAACAAAAATAAAAACATATAAAAAAAAAAATTACATGATACATCTATTATTATAACTAAGGAAAGTTACATTTTTCCTATTTACAAAATGGAACTTCGTTCCTAACATAGATAATGGAAGTTCATGCTCGTAAATGACATAATGGCAAAACGGAATAATGATTATCTAGAATATGGGTGTATAAGTCACCCTCACCACTCTAGGCACTCCCAAGTGCATTTCCAAATTTATATTGCTGCAAAAATTACATTAAACAAGTGGTTGTAAAAACAAAATGCATAGAATTAATTACATGTACATGATACATCTACCTCAATTTCATGTACATGATATATGATATCTTCATGTACAATATACATCTATTATTATAACTAAGAAAAGTTCCATGGTAATGATATGTTTATCCATGTATGCAATATCAAGTAAGATATAAATATAAAAATAACTTGACTAGCAAACTTGATAATTTGTAAATAAAAAAACTAAATCCTTTCTAACTACATTCATCAAAAGTAATGTAACATTGATAGAATATAAATCAAATCCACATCATGAATTCAAAAGTTAATGAAGATGTTGTTATAAACACAAGTCTATATTCTTGTATTTGTACTCACAATTGGTGCATCTGCACATTTTTTATTTTTTACAAAATGGAACTTGATTCCCAACAAAGATAATGGAAGATCATTCCCGTAAATGAAATAATGAAAAATGGCATCATGATTGAACTAGAATATGGGTCTATAACACACACTCTCCCCTCCTGACACTCCCAAGTGCATCTCCAAATTGATATTTCTGCAAAAATTACATTAATCAATTAGTTGTAAAAATCAATATGCATAGAATCAATTTCATTAATTAATGATGATATTTTGATCAACTTCTCATTCTCACCTTGAAGATCTAAGGCAATAGAGAAGATTGTCCTTCTTGGGTAGATGGTGGAGCACTTGGTGATGAATATAGGAATTTGATAGGGGTGATGGATAAAGGAATGGTGGAAGTGAAATATAAAAGGGGTCGTGGGTGTGGGCAATGACACACCACCACCGACTGTACGGTAGTTGGAATCACCCTACGATGGGGAATCACCCTGGGGGGTGCAATTGGAATGTTAAGGGTGGATGATTGAAATAATGAGAATTTTGGATGACTAAATGGTAGGGGTGAACATTTGGAAGGTTTTTGAGAGGTGGTTATAAGAATGAAAAAATTTATGAAGGAAAAAGGTGGTGGGTGTGAGTTATGATACATGGCATTGGCTGTATAATAGGGGGAAGCAATGTCTGGGAGGAAATTGGGATGCTAATGGATGGATCAATGTTCCTAATGCTAGATATTTTTTGAGTAACATGCTCATCAAATAATAAAATTCAACAATTTGGAACGTTATGAGATGTGGATCCCTCAACTGTAACAATAAAAAAGTTCATATAGTTATGAAAATGCATTGAAAATGATAATATATCACATTTAACGTAAAAAAATGTATAGTATCAAATTTCCATATCAATTTTGTGTATAATAGAATGTTGCACTAACTTTCACATGTGGTCCACATTTCTTTGTTTTTGAGAAGATAAATCTAGTTGTTCATCCATTATTTTTGTTTTGCACAAACTTGTCCAACCCTTTCAAATTGTAGTTTATCTATCCATGATTCTGACTTGTGACCCCATCACCTTTTACTATTGATTGGGATCGAAAAACTATGTTTTCTCTTGGTAGTGATCTTAGAAGGAGTTATAACATTGAATAATAATTTTTTCTATTCTTGACATTCTTTGTCTACCAAGTTGTTCAATGCATATGCATGTTCCAAATTTGTAGGTATTATGGATCTTAATTTCTCATGAGTTTATGAGTTAACATGTTTCATCTCATCATCTTCAGAGAATGCACTATCTAGTCATACATTCGTTCATTCCAAATTATATGAGAAATTATCTAAATCGCCAGTGCTTGTTTCATTATAATAATTCATATTTGAAAGAGAATCAAAGCATGGTGGAAGCTCTGTTTAGATTTCTGGGACAAATTTAGCTATTGCATTCAAATAAAATAAAATTCTAGGCCTCTTTGCAATAGGATTAGTGACACTACATAGTACATTTTCACCCAAAATAGTGTTACTCCCAAACATATCAACTTTCAATACATGTTTACATATATTTCCATTTAGGGTACAATTGCAATTACAAAAGTTTATATTAGTACCTTTATATATGACTATGTACCAAATGTCACGAGTATCCTTATTTTGGCTATGAATCCAATAATCATTGTTACTCTTTTCATCAAGCACCCAATATTAATTTTGGATTTGGTTAGCTCTACACTTGGATGAATTCAATTGTTACTCAATTTTTTTGGGTTGTACAAAACCATCTTCTTTTAAACTTTGCATCCAATTTTAATATAATATAATCTTTGTCAACAACACATAAATTAACCAATCAAACCATTTATGGCATGCATTTTTCTTCTCAGTTATGTACCTTTCCTTGATATACCAATGGTAAGATTCAATTGCATTTTTGTATCTTGATTGGTGATCCAGGTGGCTCCAGAGGGACACACAGTACAAAGATGGCTCAAAAATCAAAATGTTTAAATTATACTCGAAGCAGGGCTAGATCGAAGACCTCATCATCCTGATCATGGTGGTGATAATGTTTCGTCAAAACAAGTTCGTATGTGAGAGATAAAGCTCTTCAAAGTTTGACATGACAGGGGAAAGTGGGGCCCATAGTATGCCACATGGAATCCTAGTAAGCAAGTGGGAACCACATGGCAACCCATCAGCCATTGACACTTCACATTCTCTCATTTGTCTCCTAAACCTGCATAAGAGGCAAAATCATTCCTAAATGGTTAACAAATAACCATATAATGAAATGTTAAAATATAGTTATTAACATAACTATATAAAACCACCAAACACATGGTTTTGGGATCAGCGACAACAAACCCCGTTGAACACTTTAAAACAACCTTATCGCAATTTAGATCGCTAATAACAAACCACACCACACAAATATAGATATAGATATTATATATATATATATATATATATATCTATATATATATATATATATATATATATATATATATATATATATATATAATATATATATATATATATTATATATATATATATATTAGCGGAAATCTATATATCATGCTGATTAACACATAGCCCCGACTACCGATAAATGCGATCACCAATATGGATATCGCGAAGTCCTAAAAAGTGCACCAGTAAACGTGCTAACACTTGTATTGATCGTCCATTTGATAAGCCGATCATCGATTTGTGCACCAACAGTAGTTCAGGGTACACTGATAAGTTAATAATGTAGGGTTTAAGGGGAAGGCTGCCCTATTTCAAATACAGTTTTGGTTATAAAAGTTATATATGCGGAGAAGGCGGGATTTGATCCCCCGACCTCTCCTTAACCATATGCCTCCTTTAGCCAATACGCCAACCACTTCCCTTGGTAAATCTGCTTATGAGTTTTTATTTAAACTCAATATTTTGACCTCTGCACAGAGTTCGAGACAAAGAGAGACTGAAGGCATAGATTTCGATGCATAAGGAAAACACAAATTTCAAGGCAGTGAATTAATTAATATTTTAATGCAGGAACCATGAATTTTGTAGGAGGGCAAAATTTTCACTGTCAAAAATTGACAAGTTTTATATAGATTTTACACCTCTCATCGCCATGAACACAACAACTTTGTTTGTTTCTTCATCAGAGGTCTACATTTTCTATTAATTTTCAGAATTCACGTGGAACCATGATTTCAGCAGAAAAATGGAGCAGAACCATGAGCCATGAAATTTTCCCAAAAAGGTAAAATTTTGACATTTCAGAATATAGTCAAGTTTATACTTTTTTTTTCATGGTTTTCCATGGGGATCATAATGGCGAGATCAGATTTTCCATCTGAGTTTCATATTTCTAGTCCATCCATGGAACATAATCTTTGAGGAATCCTAAGGGAATCTAGAAGATTCCTTGAGCCTAGAATTCTCAACTTCTCAGAATTAAGATTTTGGACAGTCGATTCAGCACTACTCGACACCACAAACCTGATGGTGTCTTCAGATTTCTTATTCTCTCATTTCTTCTTCTACTCACTTTTCTAAGTGCCATTGCAGATGTTGACATTCATGTGCAAGCAGTGATTTTCATAAGATCGATGCCTTGAGAGCAATGGTCCGAGCAACTTCAGCACTGTGACATCCACTTCTTCAAATGGCCCTTGGTTGTGAGGTATATGATGCATCCATGTACTTCTTCTTTCTGCGTTATGTTGTACAAATCCTTGATTGATGTTGATGCAGGATCTTGTCTATTACATGTTGTTATGATTCCTTCCTTCATGTTATGCAGGATATTTTATGTGATGTACTTATTGTCATAACTCATCATGTTGTGTTTTAAGATCCCTTATTGTAGGTTGCTGGGATACTCTTGATGTCTTCATGCATTTGTTTTGCTTTGACATCCCTTTTGTGTCATATTGGTGGGATGTGCAACATGCATGTTGTTTTCTCATACTAATAGGAGTCTTTTGATTGAGAGTTCTAGTTGTTAAATATCTCTTAGAGCCACTCTTGCATGAGGGAATTTTTCCTTTTATGATCAAGACGTCATCTCTTGTGTACATCACCATTGTTGACAACAATTAATGCAGTGACCTACACCATCTTAACAATGGGGTTCGGAGATGTAGTCCCGCTTGGACGAACTCTGTTATCAATGCTTATGTTTTCATGTGTTGATGATTTTCATGTTCCCCTTCTTTTCCGCATGTAGATGTATTCATTAGTGTTCTTTTAAAATGAATTTTAATGCGTCACAAAAGTAAAAGGTCTTGGAAGGGTGCTTCTTCACACCCAGACCTGGATCAAGTGGTATCAGAGCATTCTTTGTGTTGATGTGAATTGCAGTGTTAACAATCACAGAGGATCAAAGAGCGATGTACGAGACCATGCTTAACATCTCCATGAAAGTGGAAATCATGTATGAAACTCTATAGAAAGAGATAGATGAAAAGGAGCGGTTACAACTTCAGTTGAAAGCCACAGAAAAGGTGATGGAAGAATTGAAGCAAAACAAAAATAATATTCAAAGAGAGAACGATGAATTGAAGATGCACTTACATGAAGAGAAAGTGGAAAAAAAAGGTTTGCTACGAAAACTGCAAGCAAAGGATGATGCTTTGGAAAAGTTGCAGCGTGACCTATGCGAGGTAAAACGTAGTTCTCCATCTTCATGTATGTTTCCTGATGATGATTTCGCTGTGTTTGAAAATCACACCATAGGAATTGGCTCCAAACTATTGAAAAGAATGGGGTATGAAGGAAAAGGCTTGGGCATTAATAGCCAAGGCATTATCAATCCCATCCAAGTAGAGGAATTACCATGTTGAGCAGGACTTGGGTATGTCAGGAAAGAAGTTGGGGAATGCACTGAGATAGTTAGCGAACCAACAAATGGTGAGAAGTCCTCATCAGCTCTTTCCAAATTGAAAGAGAAGGTAAAATATGTTGATTTCCTTTCAATTTCATCTTCTCATAGTATGATGTATGTTGGATATTTGGAGATCCCAATTATAGGGACAAACATGAGGCTCCTTACAAGGATGAGGCATGAGGAGAAAGAAGAACTTGGTGTTAATAACCAAGGCAACACTCAACCTTTGGAGTTTGTGCACAAACATCCATTTGCAGGATTGAGATACACTAAAGGAGAGTATGAAAAGGTGTTAGATTCGTCCAAGACATTGTCGAGGAAAGAGAATGATGGGAAAAAATCCCCATCATTCCATGGCAGTTTCCATTGCAGGGAGAGAGTGAAGGCAAGCTCTCATCGCCATACTAACATCAGAAACAAAAAAGGAAGGTATAACCATTTTCAATCTTCAAATGTTCATTTTGATTATGATCATGTTGTTAATAATGAACGAAGATCAAGGCATCGAAAAACATGTACTTTTTGTGATTTACCTAACTATACCTTTTCCAAGTGTTGGAAAAGAATCGCAACACTCATGAGGCATGAAAGACCCTCTCAACAGCATGAAAAGAAACAGGTTAAGCAGATATGGAGGAAGAAAGCCTACTATAGTCGTTGTGACAGAAATGGCCATCAAAGAGCCACTTGTTGGAAGCTCCATCCAGAGCAGCGCCTTAAAGACAAAGCGTCAGTGTGTGAACTAGGAAGAGAAGTTGTTTGACAAGAAAAACCACCTCAAGGAGGTGACCTATTCACATTGATAAGTGAAAAATAGTTTTTTTTGACTTGTTGTCATTTCATGGTCATTATTTTCTAAATCATTTGTTGCATTTTAAAGTGTAAAAGTGATGATTTGTTTTCCATCACTTGGTCATCAACCATGATGTTTGGTCATGTTTTGAGTCGTATTTTGAGTTGCATGTTAAAACTTTGAAAGTGATTTTATGTTTCCATCACTTGTCAAAAAATTAATGTTTGTACTTATGTATGTAAATCATGTGTTGTGGTGATGAGGTGTTTTCCATCAGTTTTTGAAGCAACAATGATAGGTTGGACTTATTGTCATAGCTAGAGTATTACATCCATCTTGTTGTAAACTTGACCATCGATTAGGTGTTATAAACTCGTGGCAAGTATGGGACGTTTGGCTCTTTAGTTGGTCATGTCATTCAAAGCATGTAATTTGCAAAACAATGTACTATAGGTTGTAGAGGTAGTAGGTGTCAGTTCATCGCTTAAGGCTCCAAAGAACAAAGGTGAATGAGATGGAAGCGAGACCTTTTTAGGACATTTGTGATGCAAACAGGGTACATAGAAAGATGCAAATTATTTTCCATGCTTTTGGAGGACCAAAATCTCCTCAGTGGGGAGGATTGATCCAAGTGGATCTAGAGAGGCATAGGACAAATATGGCTAAAAAATAAAAGTGTTTGAATTATGCTCGAACTAGGACCAGATCGAAGACCTCGTCATCCTGATTTTGGTGGTGTGAACGGTTCATCAAACTGAGCTCATATGTGAAAGATAGATCTCTTCAAAGTTTGACATGACAGGAGAAATTTGGGTCCATAGTGTGCCACATGGCATCCCAGTAAGCAAGTGGGACCCACATGGTAGACAATTAGCCATTGACACTTAGCATTCTCTCGTTTGTCTCCTAAACCTATATAAGACACAAAATCTATTTTAAATGGTTAATAAATAACCATATAATGAAATGTTTCAATATAGTTATTAAAATAACTATATAAAACCACCAAACACATGGTTTCAAGATCGGCGGCAACAAACCCTGCCGAACCTTTAAAACAACCTTATCATAATTTAGATCACAACAATAAATGCATATATTTAGATATATATATATATATATATATATATATATTATATTATATATATAATTATATATATATATTATTATATATATATTATATATATATATTATATATATATCGACGGAAATCTGGATATCGCACCGATTAACACGCAACGCTGACTGCTAATAAATGTGATCGACGATATGGATATTGGCGAAGTCCTAAAAATCGTGTCGATAGACGCTCTACTGCCTGTATTGATCGCCGATTCATGTGCCAACAATAATTAAGGGTGCACGGATAAGGTAATAATGCAGGTTTTGAGGGTCAGACCACCCTATTTCAAACACAGTTTTGGTTATAAAGGTTATATATGCGGAGAAGGTAATATTTGATCCCTTGAGCTATCCTTAACCATATGCCTCCTTTAACGAATGCACCAACCACTTCCCTTGGTAAATCTGCCAATGATTTTTTATTTAAACTCAATATTTTTACCTCTGCACAAAGTTCGAGATAAAGAAAGATTGCAGGCACAAATTTTGAGGCAAAATGCAGGCACAAATTTCAAGGCAGTGAATTATTTAATATTTCAATGTGGGAACAATGAATTTTGTAGGAGGGCAAAATTTTCACTTTGTCAGAAATTGACAAGTTTTATATAGATTTTACACATCTCATCACCACGAACACAACGGTGTTGTTCATTCCTTCATCAGAGGCCTGCATTTTCCAGAATTTTCAAGAACGCGTGTGGAACCATGATTTCAGTGAACACAGGGAGGAGAACCATGAGCCATGACATTTTCCCAAGCAGGTAAAATTTTGACATTTCAGAATATAGTCAAGTTTATACCTATTATTCATGGTTTTCCATAGGGATTACAATGGAAATATCAAATTAACCATCTGAGTTGCATGTTTGCAATCCATCGATGGAATAAAATGTTTAAGGAATCCCTACGGAATCTAGAAGATTCCTTGAGCCCATAATTCTCAACTTCTCAGAATTTGGATTTTGGATAGTCGATTCAGCACTACTCAATGCCACAAACCTAATGGTGTCTTCCGATTTCTTATTCTCTCATTTCTTCTTCTAGTCACGTTTCTAAGTGCTAGTGTAGATGTCCACATTCATGTGCGAGTAGCCATTTTCATGAGATCGATGCCTTGAGAGCAATGGTCCGAGCATCTTTAGTAGTGCGACATCCACTTCTTCATATGGCCCTTAGTTGTGAGGTATATGATGTGTCCATGTACTTCTTCATTCTGCATTATGTTGTATAGATCCTAGATTGATGTTGATGCAGGATCTTGTTTATTACATGTTGTCATGATTCCTTGCTTCATGTTATGAAAAATCTTTTATGTGATGTACTTATTGTCATAACTCATCATGTTAGGTTTTGAGATGACTTGTTGTATGTTGCTGTGATAATCTTACTGTCATCACGCATGTGTTTTGCTTTGACATTCGTTTTGTGCCATTTTGGTGGGATTCACACCATGCATGTTTTTGTGTCATACTGATAGGACTCTTTTGATTGAGAGTTCTAGTTGTGGAATATCTCTTAGAGCCACTCCTACATGAGGCCATTTTTCCTTTTATGATCGAGACATCATCTCTTGTGTACATCACCATTATTGGCAATACTTAATGCAACATCCTACACCATCTTGACACCGAAGCCTAGAGACGTAGTCCCTCCTGGAGGAACTACGTTATCAATGCTTATGTTTTCATGTGTTGATTATTTTCATGTTCCTCTTCTTTTCTGCATGCAGATGTATTCACTAATGTTCTTTTAAAATTCATTTTAACACATCACAAAAGTAAAAGGTCTTGGAAGGCTCCTTCTTCACACCCAAACCTGGATCAATTGGAGTGTGGAAAATTTCTATATGTTTTTTCCCACATATCTGTAGAAATAAAGTTATTAGTAATTTATTAATAACTATACATATGACATACGAAATAGAGTCATTAAAACCACCAACAAGAAACTTACAATTTTTTTTCTTATCTAACCAGGTGGTTTTAAAATATTACAAAAAATTATGTTCACTGAATTCATCAAAGAACCCTTCTACTTCCCTTTTTACAAATTCATCATCTTGACATTTGTGTATGTTTTATTCGGAAGCATGAAAAATGTGGATTTGGTTTTTCCTTCCTTGGACCGTATTTCCAAAATTGTTGAACCATGCACAATGAACATGCCATAGACACAATAATATTGTATACTTGATTGAAGACCTAGAATAACATAACTTTTAGAGAGAATATAGATTAACCATACTTTTTATGCCTCGTACAAAAAGAATAAACACATCACATAAAATCTTCAATTTTAGCAGTTACGTCATCTATGATGAAGGCTTGAACATGCCAACTTGGTTGCTCTTTGTTTCCAATGGAAAATTAGGCCAACATCCATTTAAAAATATCAACTATAGTATTACATCATGATATCGCCTAGGTTGCTAGAACCCAATTGTGATCTTCATAAAAAACCATTAAGGTGTAAATTTGGTACTACATTACAAACAACGTGCATAATTATATTTATATAAGGTGCATGAATCAATATGAGGTTGGATAAATGAATACGATTTAGGATAAATATGTACTCACTCCATACCTCTTAATACTAAATGTTGAATCCATTGAGACAATATAATTGTGAGAGTATTTTAGCGTCATTGAACAAAACCACTTTGTTTGAATGCCTGTGATAAAGTGGATATTTTCAACATGATGTTGTTTCAAGTAGAAGAAAGAACTCTCAGGGTGTTCCTTATAACCACTTTCTACATTGTTTGGATCACTTTGATTTTTAAAATACTCTAGCCCTATGGTATCATTGTGAATGTTTAATATATATTGTCTTTTCATGTATGTATCTCAAGATATACCTATGTATATAACTCACTAGATCCATCCTTCACATCAGAGATGGACTTGTCCCATATCATTCAAACATTAAAACATCATTGAATGAAATGTTGGACACTAGATCACAGATCCCTTGTTAAATGTGGCCCATAATTGAATCTCATAGGCCTACTTGCATATTTCCCATGACAAGAAACATTAGATTTATCAATATGCCTACATCTAATATATATCATTCCAGCATCATCTATTCTAAGTTAAAGTTGTCACATAATGAAGCGACATTGGAAACCAAATTTAATTCTTTCATGTTGATTATGGTTTTTCCTCTGATCTAAGGATGAACTCACAATTCCTTTTTTTGGACTCCATGCCATATGCACACCAATAAATATATTTATAAAAAATGTGCAACATGCATGTTGTTTTCTCATACTGATAGGAGTCTTTTGATTGAGAGTTCTAGTTGTTAAATATCTCTTAGAGCCACTCTTGCATGAGGGAATTTTTCCTTTTATGATCAAGACGTCATCTCTTGTGTACATCACCATTGTTGACAACAATTAATGCAGTGACCTACACCATCTTAACAATGGGGTTCAGAGATGTAGTCCCGCTTGGACGAACTCTGTTATCAATGCTTATGTTTTCATGTGTTGATGATTTTCATGTTCCCCTTCTTTTCCGCATGCAGATGTATTCATTAGTGTTCTTTTAAAATGAATTTTAATGCGTCACAAAAGTAAAAGGTCTTGGAAGGGTGCTTCTTCACACCCAGACCTGGATCAAGTGGTATCAGAGCATTCTTTGTGTTGATGTGAATTGCAGTGTTAACAATCACAGAGGATCAAAGAGCGATGTACGAGACCATGCTTAACATCTCCATGAAAGTGGAAATCATGTATGAAACTCTACAGAAAGAGATAGACGAAAAGGAGCGGTTACAACTTCAGTTGAAAGCCACATAAAAGGTGATGGAAGAATTGAAGCAAAACAAAAATAATATTCAAAGAGAGAACGATGAATTGAAGATGCACTTACATGAAGAGAAAGTGGAAAAAAAAGGTTTTCTACGACAACTGCAAGCAAAGGATGATGCTTTGGAAAAGTTGCAGCGTGACCTATGCGAGGTAAAACGTAGTTCTCCATCTTCATGTATGTTTCCTGATGATGATTTCGCTGTGTTTGAAAATCACACCATAGGAATTGGCTCCAAACTATTGAAAAGAATGGGGTATGAAGGAAAAGGCTTGGGCATTAATAGCCAAGGCATTATCAATCCCATCCAAGTAGAGGAATTACCATGTTGAGCAGGACTTGGGTATGTCAGGAAAGAAGTTGGGGAATGCACTGAGATAGTTAGCGAACCAACAAATGGTGAGAAGTCCTCATCAGCTCTTTCCAAATTGAAAGAGAAGGTAAAATATGTTGATTTCCTTTCAATTTCATCTTCTCATAGTATGATGTATGTTGGATATTTGGAGATCCCAATTATAGGGACAAACATGAGGCTCCTTACAAGGATGAGGCATGAGGAGAAAGAAGAACTTGGTGTTAATAACCAAGGCAACACTCAACCTTTGGAGTTTGTGCACAAACATCCATTTGCAGGATTGAGATACACTAAAGGAGAGTATGAAAAGGTGTTAGATTCGTCCAAGACATTGTCGAGGAAAGAGAATGATGGGAAAAAATCCCCATCATTCCATGGCAGTTTCCATTGCAGGGAGAGAGTGAAGGCAAGCTCTCATTGCCATACTAACATCAGAAACAATAAAGGAAGGTATAACCATTTTCAATCTTCAAATGTTCATTTTGATTATGATCATGTTGTTAATAATGAACGAAGATCAAGGCATCGAAAAACATGTACTTTTTGTGATTTACCTAACTATACCTTTTCCAAGTGTTGGAAAAGAATCGCAACACTCATGAGGCATGAAAGACCCTCTCAACAGCATGAAAAGAAACAGGTTAAGCAGATATGGAGGAAGAAAGCCTACTATAGTCGTTGTGACAGAAATGGCCATCAAAGAGCCACTTGTTGGAAGCTCCATCCAGAGCAGCGCCTTAAAGACAAAGCGTCAGTGTGTGAACTAGGAAGAGAAGTTGTTTGACAAGAAAAACCACCTCAAGGAGGTGACCTATTCACATTGATAAGTGAAAAATAGTTTTTTTTGACTTGTTGTCATTTCATGGTCATTATTTTCTAAATCATTTGTTGCATTTTAAAGTGTAAAAGTGATGATTTGTTTTCCATCACTTGGTCATCAACCATGATGTTTGGTCATGTTTTGAGTCGTATTTTGAGTTGCATGTTAAAACTTTGAAAGTGATTTTATGTTTCCATCACTTGTCAAAAAATTAATGTTTGTACTTATGTATGTAAATCATGTGTTGTGGTGATGAGGTGTTTTCCATCATTTTTTGAAGCAACAATGATAGGTTGGACTTATTGTCATAGCTAGAGTATTACATCCATCTTGTTGTAAACTTGACCATCGATTACGTGTTATAAACTCGTGGCAAGTATGGGACGTTT
>APFE031483670.1:6359-63869 GCA_000404065.3 Pinus taeda | reverse complement strand
TGCATGAATCAATATGAGGTTGGATAAATGAATACGATTTAGGATAAATATGTACTCACTCCATACCTCTTAATACTAAATGTTGAATCCATTGAGACAATATAATTGTGAGAGTATTTTAGCGTCATTGAACAAAACCACTTTGTTTGAATGCCTGTGATAAAGTGGATATTTTCAACATGATGTTGTTTCAAGTAGAAGAAAGAACTCTCAGGGTGTTCCTTATAACCACTTTCTACATTGTTTGGATCACTTTGATTTTTAAAATACTCTAGCCTTATGGTATCATTGTGAATGTTTAATATATATTGTCTTTTCATGTATGTATCTCAAGATATACCTATGTATATAACTCACTAGATCCATCCTTCACATCAGAGATGGACTTGTCCCATATCATTCAAACATTAAAACATCATTGAATGAAATGTTGGACACTAGATCACAGATCCCTTGTTAAATGTGGCCCATAATTGAATCTCATAGGCCTACTTGCATATTTCCCATGACAAGAAACATTAGATTTATCAATATGCCTACATCTAATATATATCATTCCAGCATCATCTATTCTAAGTTAAAGTTGTCACATAATGAAGCGACATTGGAAACCAAATTTAATTCTTTCATGTTGATTATGGTTTTTCCTCTGATCTAAGGATGAACTCACAATTCCTTTTTTTGGACTCCATGCCATATGCACACCAATAAATATATTTATAAAAAATGTAAAGAATTAGATATAACATTTATGCATATTGAAAATAATTATACATATATTGAAAAAATATAGTGAGACTCACATATCGTACTCTAGATATGTTAAAAAATATGTCTTCTTGATATCATCTACTTTTTCACTTCGGTGAGATTTAATAATAAATTGAGTTGGTGCACATTCATTTTATTCCTCCCCACTTATAAAATCATCAAGTCGCCAATATGGAATAACTGCCACTTAATCCCCATCAACCTTTTTCCATCTTAAGTCTTCTGCTGAAAATAGTATCATATCCTCTAGGTCTTCAACTTCCAACTTGTTAATCCTCTCCCACTAACTCATTCCTAAAATACCTATACAAATTGCATTGGAAATAATTTAGTTTGAGTAAAAATTATGGTATTTATTAATGCATATCATTAAACATCGAAGTTTCAGTTTTAGGTAATATTTTATACTTTGTAGGTAAACCACTTTGTGCTTAAGCAATATTGAGGAGATCTTAGATGACATTGTGCGATACGGCCAAAAACCTACAACTCTGCAACAATTCAACTCTGTTCAACTTTTCCCATGTTCAAAATGGTTAAACTCAGTCAAATATGGTGAATTTACTTACAAAACCAATACCATAATTTTTCAGAATTGAATATACTTTTAGTGGATATAAATTTTATGGAATTTCATAGATATTTGCTAATTTTAACTAATTTTCTAGTAAAATGTGTGCAAAATATTTTGAAAGGTCATTATGATTAAGTGAAATGATTTTTTTTTATCTTCCAAAACACACTTTGAAAAAATATGGAAAATTTATGGTGCATTATGTTGGTTCATCTTCTTTAATGGGTAGTTTTTATATTTTTATTTTTTAACTAATATGTTGAGAAACATGGTGCTATGTTAAACATCTTCAACATCTGCAGTCTTTTCATATTGGTTAAATTCAAAAACATTTAGTAATTATTATGTGCATATGGTGGTTTTGTAAATATAGCCATATTGAAGTAGAGCCTATCTAGATTATTACAAAACAATTTTTTTTTTTAAAATTCAAGGTTAACCAATAATACACTAGGGCCAAAAAACATGGCTTTTTATGAATCCCTTGGCTTTTAAAGAACACACAATCAAACAATTTCTAAGTTGACACATCAAATATGAATATATATATTTTTAATATGCAATAAAAGTCTAATAAATATTTTGACAAGTTTTAATTTTTATTGTAAAATGAAATTCTAAACAGAAAAATTACTTTGGTTTGCCGAAAGTTGAAAAACTTATAAAAATGATATTTTTTTTCTCAAAAAAGGCCAAAAGTGTACCCAAATTCACATTTTAACTATGTAAGAACATAATCAATGGGTCATTAATCAACTTACATATTTCTAAAAAAATTAGACTAATCATATATGGCATATGAAGTCTTTATGGAGGTGGTTCCACCATGCTATTGTCAAGCGATGACTTGTGATCAGTGATAGAGGTCGAAGGGGTCCAAGGGCACTACCTAACAATGTCACATGAGATTGTGTGCTAATGGGGGACATCCAAAGAGGGATGAAAGGTAGATACATAATTCTTCTCCCCAACAAGCCCCCCAATATCGAGAGTAAAACCATTAAAAAATGTTGTCAATTAAGACAAGAGGAAATCCCCTCTATTAAATCTTCTTTGAGAAAACAAGATACAGTGGTGGTGACTTACTAATGTTATAGAATATTATAAGGACCATGCAAATTAACACTCAAAAAGCCAAGACTCACCAAACCACACCTCATTTTGCAATCTATTTCCTCTAGTTGAAAAGCCAAAGACTATACCCATAATCCCTTAAGAATAAAGGGTTGAACCTCTCACGAGATAAAAAATTCAGTAGAACCAAAGAGTTTCTCACATAAGTAATGAGGGATTTGGGTCACTTCACATTACATGCCCTATAATATGATTATTATATTCACGATGTGCCTCCATAAATAAGAGATACATGTCTTGTCCTTCATGAGAAACTTAGGGGATGCAATAAATGCCCAACTTATTAATGATAATCAAGAACCCATATCTTTTAGTACTAATGGATTGATTTTCAAATATCTCAATCAAAGCATTATTCTCCTTTAAAGAATGCAAGAATTTAACCCTAGGGAGGTCTTGGATACCTCCTTCAACCACTTTATTATTAAATCCAAAACAATGTTCAATGTAGTAATGTAATCCATATGCCTTGTTACATTCTAAAAATTTATCACTACCTTCAAAATTTGAAACTAGTGTTGATGGTAGCCTTCAAGCCTTTCCATAGTGCATAAGGTTTAACATGATTATTTATTGAAATATCAAGAACCCAAATAAGTGCACTTTCAATTAATCCTATATGATTTGTAATAACCTCTCTATCACCCACCATCCAACTCTATAACACACTAATTAGTAAATTAAGAAAATTAGTAGATTTTTTAGAATTTTAATTGAATCGTCAATAATTATTAGTGGTAAGGATTTAGCTTTCATGGAATTTTCTAGAATATTTATGTTTCTTTAGTCTTTTTAATTAAATTGACTAATTAAAAAAAATACCATACAACCAAGTGCCATATAATACAAATTATGGTTTTGGCCATGTGGTATTGATAAGCCTTGATATTGTAAGAAAGCTTATTTACATTAACAAATCGCCATGGTAAAGTGAGTGTAAATCTCCATGAATAAAAATCTTGTTACATGTTTTTCTAAATGCATATATGTTTAATTTATGCACTACTTGCTTTTTCTAATTAATAATAATATAATAATAATAATAATAATTTAAAATAGAATATAAATTTAGTTAATTTCTATGTTTTCTTTAATCTTAATGATATGTGATATACTAAAGTAGTGTGTTTTGTTATCAATTATGAATTGATGTCTATCAATACTTACTAGTCATATAATTTACAACGTTGCACTAGTTTTATTGAACTTTTTTAATCAATTTTTTTTTTTTCAAAAACAAAAGCTGAAGTTAAACTTTTACTTTGATATATACAAAGAAAGTCATGTCTCCTTCTGAGAATCTTACTTGTGTCACTACATTTGATGAGTTCAATAGGTTATTTATTCAATATAAATGTGCTTTTTGAAATTGTGTTAGTTATATTTCTTTCTCCACTTATAAATAAATGTTAAGAAGAATGGTTTGGCTCGTAAGACATAAAAATTAATAAACCATAACCGGTTGTATATCATTTGGTAACAAATTTAAAAATATCAATTATTATTATTTACCTTATAATTAATAATAATAATAATAATAATAATCATTTGAAATAAAATTATAATTTAGTATTTTTTTAAGTTTTTTTAACCTTAATAAAATGAGATATGCTAAAGTAGATGTGTTTTGTTATTAGTTATGAATTGATTTATACCAATATTTATTAGCCATCTCATTTATATGACTGCACAAGTTTTATTTTTTTGAACTTCTCTAACCACACATAAGCATTGCAACTCAAATTTTTAGTTAATTGTAAGCCTACTTTTGTCACTTCATTTGGAGAATTTGGTAGGTTATTTATTCAAGATGCATGTGCTTTTTCTTAAATTGTGTTAGTTATATTCCTTTCTCCACTTAAAAATAAATCTTAAGAACATGTATTTGGCTCCTAAGACATAAAGCTTAATAAATCATAAATAGTTATATATGATTTAGTAAGAAATTTCAAAATCTCAATCACAAGTACATTTATTATTTACATTTTGGTATAAAAAAATTTAAATTTAGGTATTAACAATTTAGGTATTAACAATAGTATTTTGGGAACATATTT
The DNA here is from genome assembly GCA_000404065.3 of Pinus taeda. Classification (NCBI taxonomy): domain Eukaryota; kingdom Viridiplantae; phylum Streptophyta; class Pinopsida; order Pinales; family Pinaceae; genus Pinus; species Pinus taeda. The sequence continues at coordinate 59,333 of APFE031483670.1, read as the reverse complement.
CAATTTGTATAAGGCATATTATGAGGTAAGTTTACACTTCTTTTAATTTTTTTAATGTATAATTTCAAATTGATTAAATTATTAAATTTTGGTACTAATAATAGTACTTTACAATCATAATTACATTTCCATGTTAGTTAATGGGAAAAAATAACCATTATTTATATGTATAATTTATAATTATAAATGAATAAATATAGTTAGTGGGTAACTTAAATATTTCATTTCAATTTTTTTTGGTAGAATTTATTTTAATGTATGTTCAAGAGAAATAGGAATTGGAATGTTTTGTGTATCATTGTCGTATTATTCTTATATGAAAAACTAAGGTATTTATGTATTGTTAAAATGGAGTGTGTCTCACTTTTGTGGTGAGGGGAGGGATATGTATCAAAACAAATAAATTACATACATAAAACAAAGTGAAAAATAAAATAGTTATATTCCCTTTAAGTTATTCTATGTGATCAATCAAACAAGAAAAATGGTTTTTCTTCGTTTTTCGTATCATACAAGATCCTATGATGACTTATTCATCCTTTCCACTCTCATAGTAACTAGGCCTTGCGAAGATATATTTTATGATGAGTACTGAGCCTACATCCCAAAAGGACTCACGACACTTCTAGCACCCAAAAGAATCAACCACGATAATGAATGAGGGTTTAGTGCTTCCCATGCTTACACCTATAGGGAAATATACCCTAAAATTTGGCCACTAAGATACCTTCCTCTCACAGAGGTAGTCGAGTCCTTAGCTTCTTGGTAAATAGTCATCAATCCCAAGAAATATACACTTCAGCTAGCTGTTGTATAGTACCACACACACTATGACCAAAGTTGAACCCCTTTTGAATCGTGTCTTTTTCGTGCCGAAGTAATATTTTCCATGAGATGGTGAAGGATTTGAAGAACCCTAAAAGGAAAATTGTATGTTTCAAAATCTAACATGACCATGGTGGCTTATTAGATTCCTACCTCTAATGGTCCTAACATGAACTATAAAATATTTTATGGCCTTTGTGGGGAAATTTAGTTTGTTCAAGTTATGGTTGCTTTAAGGACTCATCCTTCACTTATGGTGTGAAAACGTAAGCTCAAATAACCTATGTACAAAAGCACTTGAAACTAGATTCCCTTTGTTCAAAGTTTAGAGTAGCTTAGTGTTTGTTGTGCAATGTGTCCGTAAGTGACAAAGTGAATATACAAAGTGTGTATTCATGTGGATATGTGATGATCCTTTTTTAAAATCACCTACTTACCCTATGTTATGTTTGTTCCTTACCTGCAAAGAAAATAATGTGTGGTTAATGGGTGACTTGTTTCCTTCATATTACACTATGTGAGCCTAAAAAGGGAGATGGAAACCCACATTCTTTGAGAAAGAATTCATATATAAGCTCAGGTTCATCCAAAAGATGCAAGGGAAGTAGAGGACACCCCATTTCTTTAATAGCACTTGGTTCCTAGTCCCAATGCTAATGAAGTAAAATTGCTTTGGTTAGTAAAAAATATGTGTCGAGTATGAGCCACCTACTCCTTAGATAATAAAAAAGGTACGTGAATTGTGAAAAATAACGAAACAAAATGAAAAACATGTGTGGATTAACAATTTAACAATCTAGACTGGTAGAATCGATGTGGCAAACCAATAAATGCAAGGCTAGATGGAAGAGAAAGGGTTCAAATGTGTGGGTTGCTCGTATATTGGAATATGCCTTCAAGAAAAAACACTATCACCAAATTAAATCTCATTAAAATTATTTATAAAAGTTTATTTAAATAAATTCTACACAAAGTTCTACTAAAAATATATAAATATGCCTATAATATTTATTTTGACAAGGAAAAAAAATCATATAACTTTAAACATTGATGATGATGATGATGATAGTGGTTAACGTCCAATGAGACCGAATTGGTCTATCAGACCTATAATTTTCTCAGTTTCTAATTCTCTGGCTCGCCATCTTTCTTGGCGAGATTGGTGTTGTAGCTTTCTTTTTTTTCTCTACGGTCTTCCAACTTTCTTTATCTTGCATTTCCTTCATCTCTTCTAGTTCTTGGGACATGGGTGTTTTAGCTTCGCAATCTACTATGTTCGTCCTTTTGAAGATAGTCACAGAAGAACTTTGGTCTAGGAGATCTGTTTTGTTGTTAAATGAAGATTTATTTTATGTGGTATTCGAGTCCTCATAACTGTTGATGCTTGAGGGGTTGCCGAGTTCACTCTTTTGTTGGTGGGCAAGGCTTTCCCCTTGCTTGTCTTGAGAGATATTTCTCTCTTGCCCGATTTCTTGTGGTTCAAAGTTTTCTCGAGAGTACTCCTCTTTGATGATAGTGTAGTGTTCTTTTTGTGCTCCTTCCCACCATGTAGATTTGTGGTGATTTTTTCTAGCAGAATTTTTCTAGGAGGCTTTTGGGCAATTTTTGGGTAGGTGGCCTGTCTTAAAGCAGGATCGACACCTGAAGAGGACACTTTCATAATCGAGTTTCTGGTTCCACACATAGTCTTTACTTGTTAGATGTATTTCAGCTGGGAATATGGCACTGCAGTCCATTTCCACACAGATGCGTGGATAGGTGGTTCTGTCATATTCCACTGTTTCTGGGCACTTGCAGTAAAATTTTCCAACTGCATTTCCAATGGATTTTAGTGAAGAGAAATTCCAAAAGTAAAAGGGTAGGTTTGGCAATCGCACCCAAACTGGTGGTGAGGTTATGACTGTCGTTGAGGGATCGAATGATGGGTTCCATGGCCTCATGAATAGGCCTGATTTTTCCCAAAACCAAGGGCCAGAATCTAGAATACATTGTCTGTTTTCAGGGTTTTCAAAATCTACTATAAAGAAACCCCTAGCACAAGGATATATATTAATTGCATCAGGGATTAGAGGCTTCCATACCTTCGAGATCCAACTGTGTAGAGCTGTTAGCTGCGGCCAAAAACCATTGAATTGAAAGATTAGAACACTTTCAAAGAACTTCAAAGCCTCATCGAGTGAGGCCCGAAATAGTAAACTTAAATTAGAGTGAAAATAGTAATCCTAATTATTAATTAAAACTTTTTGACTCGATCAAATTACATAAAAAATAAATTACATTAAAAATAAAATAAAATAATAATTATATTAATTAATTATTATTATTAAACCATATCCATCTCAATCTAGATCTAACATGTAATTTTTTAATAAATATTTAGACTAACTTCAATAAAATGTTCAAACTTTTTAATAAAAAAAAAAAATTTTAAATTAACTAAGATTTATATCTAACTTTTAAACATATAATAAACTAATTCAACTTATATAATTGAATTGAGTGTTTTTTCTTACTATAGATATTGTTAAATAGATTTAAAAAAAAAAAAAATTGAATTGAAAGGATGATATATCTCATAAAAAATGGTTTAATTATTCTAAAATTTTATATGTATAAATTTCTATTTAATGATAATTAAATATATTTAAAATTTAATAAATTATATTTATTATTTATTAATAATTATATTCCATTTATAATTTTTATTTCTATTAAAAATAAATTAGTTTTAAATATATAGTCAATTTTGATAAATAAAAAATGATTTAAAATAAGTTATCTAAGAATGAAAAAAGTATGATTATAAATAGTTGATTAGAATCTTTCCATAATTATGCTTCTTAAACCATGCGAAAAAACATACTCACAAAAATCTTAAATTCAAAAATTTCATTGACGGTCACACCCTTAGTTCACAAGAGTGAAAATCAACCATTCAAAAACATTAGGATAATGGGGCCTATAGACGAATCACTGTTTAGGTATCAAAGCGAGGTCATTCACTAATTTTGTCTTCTTTTCCACTCACTTATATATTTTTAAATAACAAACCCATTCATTTTTAAATATCAAGCTCATTGTGTGTGTGTGTGTGTCTATATATGTATATATATATATATAAGAAATATTAAGAAATGGCCGAGATAACCGAGAAACTGTAGAATATGACATGGCTTCTTTAAGCCAACTGATAAGCCAACATAATTATGAAGAAAAACACATAAAAAAACAATGAAAAAATAAAACACACTCACTGTGTGAGCTCAAACCCACTGTAAATCTCATATTGAATTAAACCATTAACTACACTATTATATAGTAAACTTATTACTAATATGATTATCAATCAACTATCTAACCTCAAAAAAATCTACTGACACTACCAATCTTCGGAAAGCTAATTTTGAGCACTGACCAACCTAATATTTGGCTGCCCTAATTTTGCACAGAGGACGCAAAATATGTTGACTTATGTGTCTTCAATTACATGAAATGATTAAGCATTATCCCTGACACTCCCCATTAATGCTTAATGAGGTTTTACTATCTTACCTTGTAGTATTAAAAATTGAGCTTTTTCAACTGCTGTGGTAAAGTTATCTACTAGCCAATCCTGAGTATTTATGTGCTACAATTCAATATCCTACTTCTCCACCAAATCCCAAATGAAGTGATATTTCATGTCAAAATTCTTTTTCATGCTATGATGGACTGGATTCTTTGCTAACATGATGGCACTTACATTATCACAATAAATCGTTGTAGGTTGAAATTTCTTTTCTCCAATTTCTTCCAATCTTTTCCTAAGCCAAAGAGTGTGTGTTCCTGCTGAGGTAATTGCAACATACTTTGCTTCTGTGGATGAGAGGGAAACAATGCTTTATTTTTTGAGCTCCATGTAATCAAATCAAAACCAAAAGAAAAAATTTCCATACTACTTCCCCAATCTGAATCACTAAATCCAACAAGATTGAACTTTTCAGAAGAGTAGTAATGAATACGAAAATTTAGAGTGCCTTTCACATACCTTAAAATCCTCTTGGCTTCCTTTATATGTATTTCAAATGGATCTTTCATATACCTTGAAGCAAGTGAAACTGAATATGTAATATCAGGCCTTGTGTGGGTTAGAAATATCGAGCTCCCTACAATACTTCTGTAAGTTTTCTCATCAACTAAATCAGCACATCTCCATGAGCACCTGGAGAAGGATGCGGAATATGATCAAGCATATCAAATTTATTTAGAATATCATGTGCATACTTTGTCTCACAAATGAAAATATCATGCTTACTTTGATAAACCTCCACTGCTAGAAAATGCTTCATGATGCCTAAATCTTTCATCTCAAATTCATTCATCATAGCAACTTTGAATTTATCATTCATCCTAGAACTACTAGCAATATACAATAGATCATCAACATACAAACTTATGATTATGATATCAATACATTCTTGTTTGTAGCAAAGGGTAGGATCGCTCTTACTACTTTGGAAGCCATTTTCCTGAAAGTATCCATCAATCTTAGAATACCACGTTCTTGGTGCTTTCTTGAGACCATACAAATCCTTCTTCAACTTTTATACATTCTTCTCCTTTTCTTCCACTTCAAAACCTTGTGATTGCTCCACATATACTTCCTCTTCTAAGTACCCATTCAAGAAGGCATGTTTCATGTACATATGATGTATGCTCCATTTTTTCTGAGTTGCTAATGAAATTAACATTCTAATGGTCTCCTCATAATCAATTCCATACTTCTGTGTGAATCTTTTAGTAACTAATCTTGCTTTGTGTCTTTCAGCACTCCCATCACTATTAAATTTAGTCTTGTAGACCCATTTGGTGCCAATACTTTTCTTTTCATGTGGAAGCTTTGTAAAATTCCAAGTTTCATTCCTTTGAATGGAATCCATCTCTTCTTGCATGGATTGCATCAAATCCTCATTAGTACATGCATCTCCAAAACATTATCATTCAAAATCAGCCTTGGCTAATAAAGTGAAATTGACTATCTCACCTATTGGTATTTCTTCCTGTGCTTGATTTACACTCCTCTGATAAATATAACTCAATCTTCTTACCTTCCCTGTAGAACTTGGAGAATAAGTTGGTCTTGAACTTGATATTAAAGAAACTAATTAAGCGTTGCTTGGTGGAGTTAACCAATTAGTTACAAAAACATTAGTTGGCTACTCATGATCAATATCAACAATTATATCATCATTCAAAACATACTTTGTCTTCTCAACTTGGCCTTTTTGATGACCATAAACACCCCCTTCATAAAAATCAGATCTCTTGAGACAATAATTAACTTAGTTAGAGGATTATTCAATTTATAAGCCTTGCATGTCTCACTATACCCAATAGAAATACATAACTCACTCTTTGCATCTAACTTTTTTCTATTCTGATCAGTTACATGCACATAAGCCAAACAACCAAAAACATTGAAATGATTAACAATAAGCCTTTTTCCATACTAAAGCTTCATAAGGAGTCATGTTTTCGATTGCACTAGTGGGGCTACAATTGAGGATGTACATTGTTGTAGCAACTGCATCTCTCCAATAAGGATTGCTCAATCCCTTATCTCGTAACATGCATCTTTCCATTTCAACTACAATATGATTCTTCCTTTCAATTATTCCATTATGTTGCGGTGTGTATGTTGTATTATTTTACCTCTTGATGCCATTCATATCATAATAACTGTGGAAATCTTCTGAGCAAAATTCTCCTCCACGGTTAGTGCGCAAACATTTGATCTTGCACCCTTTCTCATTTTCTATGAGGACTTTGAACTTCTTGAATGTATCCACGGCCTCACTTTTGGCCTTCAAAAAATATACCCAACAATTTTGTGAGTAATCATCAATAAAAGTGATGGAATATGATGACTTAACTGAAATTTTAGACTACATAGGACCACATATGTCTGAATGAACAAGTTGAAGTGGGCGATGAGCCATCCATGTTGTGCCCTTTGGAAAACCTTCCATTGCTTGCTTTCCTTTAACACATCCTTCACAAACCTCCTTATGCTCCTCTACCTTGGGCAAAACAGAAACTAATGCATGTGAGGTTAGAAACTTCAAACTATGAAAATTTAAATGACCATACCAGGGATGCCATAACCAACTTGAATCCTCATAAGCCATATTTACAAGATTGTTGTTATGTTCATCAAACCTTAAGGGAAACATCCTATTTCTTGTCACTGGAAAAACATTGATCACCCTATTTCCCTTATTATTTTCATAGATAGTACATGCCTTATTTTCAAAGACTACTTTATAATTTTTCTCGCATAGTTGCACAGCGCTCAACAAATTATGCTTCAATTGTGGAGTATAATAAATGTCATGAATACTACTTATACCTTATTTTGTTTGGACCTCCATAGCTCCTTTGGAAGCAAACTCCAATGTTTTTTATCATTGCCAAGCCAGATCTTAGATTTGAAACTTCCATCCCTTGTTAAAACCAAGTTCTCATTCCCCGTCATATCATTAGAGAATCCAAAATCTAGGTACCAAACATCTTTACTATTATTTTCACCTTTTGCATAAGATAAAATAAGTGATCTCGTAGATACTCACCACTTTCCTGAGCATAGTTAGCATTTTTACCTTATTTCAATATGGATTCTCTTTCAGAGTGGCCATACCTATTGCAGTAGTAACATTAAACATTTCTCTTATCAAATATACCTCTACCTCTTCCTCTTAAACTACCTATTCCTCTTGAGCCACTTCTTCCTCTATCTCTTGAAGAATTTTGGCTTTTCCATTTACCTTGACCTTTATTTCTTTTGGCACTACTGCTGCTTGCATAATCATTCTTTGCAATTTGTAATTTAGAGGAAAAATATTTCTCTACACCTTCAAAAGTGTCCTTCAATATTTCTTCATGAGACATCAAGGATCCAACCAATTAATCAAACTATAGTTTTGTCAAAACATTAATTCCTTCCATGGTTATGGAAACATGATTCCATCTATGTGTTAAAGATCTCAGTACCATTTTAATTAAAACTTCATTACTCACAGTTTCTCCAAGTGTAGCCATTTTATTGACCACATATTTGACTCTCACACAATAGTCACTAACACTTTCAACTTCTTGCATCTTCAAATTCTTGAACGCTTGCTTCAATGTCTGAAGCTTGAGCACCTTAACTTGATCACTTCCTTAGTAAGCTTCTTGTAGAGTTTCCTAGGCATATTTGGCATTTTTTTCTCTTGATATTCTTTGAAATAAGCTCTTATGAAGAACTACCTGAATGTGAAACAAAACTTGAGCATTCTTCTTCCTTGCTTCCTTTCTCATTGTTCTTTCATTAGTTGTAAGGACATTCCAATCAGTTGCCTCCTCATAACTTGAATCAACAATCTACCACAAATATTTTCCAATGAAAAGGGTCAGCATCTTATTGCACCAATAATCATAATCGTTCCCATCAAATTCTCAAACCGACATTTGGTTAGAATTTGACATGATTAACTTTGGAAAAAATCCAACAACACAAATTTAATCGAAAACAATTTTACCTGCTTCAATACCACTTGTAGAATATGAAGTTGGTTCTTTAAGCCAACTGATAAGCCAACATAATTATGAAGAAAAACGCATAAAAAGAAAAACAATTAATAAATAAAACACACTCACTATGTCAACTCAAACATGTGGTAAATCTCATATTGAATTAAACCATTAACTGCATTGTTATATACTTATTACTAATATGATTATCAACCAACTATCTAATCTGAAACAAATATACTGACACTACCGATCTTCTGAAAGCTAGTTTTGAGCACTCACCACCCTAATAGTTTGTTGCCCTAATTTTGCACAGAGAACATAAAATATTCTAAATTATTTGTGAGTGATTACATGACATGATTAAGCATTATCCCTCACAGAAAGAAGATTACATAATTTTAAGATCTCCATGTCAAAATAATATGACTCTAAAATTTGTATCATCAATTTAATAGAATATGTTACAGTATAATCAATCTAATATAATTAGTAAATTTGAATGCAATGACTTTTTAACTATTGCATGGCATTGTTATCATTTTAGGAAAGCTAAAATATATTTGAGAGCACTTTCCAATGGAGAGGGTATAATGTAGGCTTTGAGCCTATATTCTACCTCTAAGATGGCTCAAAACTCTGTGCCATTATTCTACACTTTGACTCTCCAGATGATTGAACTCACGACCACCAAGGGGATCCTTTACATGAAGCATGTAGGTACCATGGAATTCCATCTGGTCCATCAATGTAAACATTAGTTTATGGATTTTCCACTAAGCCTGCTACTATGATGATTCTCTATTTAAAGCTTGCAACTATCATAGAAATCCTTCTTAGCCAAAAACCATGGGATTCCTCTTGGGCCATCACTTCCAACATCAGTTTGTGGATTTTCCACTAAGCCTGCTACTATGATGATTATCTACTTAAAGCTTGCAACTGTCATAGAAATCCTTCTTAGCGATGAACAACAATGGGATTCCTCCTAGGCTCCATGACCAAGCACCAAAAACATCGAAATTTTCACATATCATAACTTTATTAGTGGTGCAATACTCTAATCTTTCGATTGCCAACCTGCGATATGATGAGACCTTTTTGCTTAGCCCTTTCTGAATTTCTCACCATAGGAATGAGTCCGATGACCTTCCTCTTAGCCTTGAGTTGCTTGATGAGCCCCATAAATGGGTAATTATATGGGCTCATCTTGCCTCCTAACATAATTTAATCAACCATTCTCTTAGCTTATTGCATGTTTTCTTTATTATATTTATGCTTATGGAGTGAGTTAGGTTGGTTATGATGCCATGGAGTCTAATATGTGTTTAATGCAGATTTTTGTTGAATTTTTAAGAAAACATCAAAGATTTAATGGGCAATTGGCAGCAATAGTTCGAAGTCGACAAAGGAGATAATTTATAGGAGGGAATCCCCCTCATTTATTACTCCCCCACTTTGAATTCTCCTTCATGCAGCTGGTAGCACAAACAACCAAATCAATGCACTAGGACGTAGCCGAGCGTGTGGAGGATAAGTTATGTTTATCTTCAGTTTTGGGAGCCAAGCCTCCCTAATTTTAAGGAAGTTGTTGGTAGCTTCATTTGTATAAGTAGAAAGTCCTAGGGCCTCATTAGGAAGCTGGTCAAATTTTCGAATTTTTGTTGCAGATTTTCTCTGCTCAACTTCGAGCTTACTTTTGTTGACAGTGTCATGTAATCCTATTATTATTTTGATAATAAATATGAGATCCTTTCTGAGATAGCACTAAGTTACCTCAAAGGGCTGAAGCTCTTGGGTTAGAGCCCAAGCCAAGCAATCAAGCTCCTCTTTTTTGTATTTATATGCTTTGTTTTAGTTTATGGATTAGTTGTTGTTAGATAAATCTCTTTCTTGGTTAAGAATAGGTTTCTTTTGGTGATTTAGAAGGATTTTTCCATCTAAGTTTTCTATAGTGGGTTGAACAGTGATACAAAGAATATACAAAAGGCAATCAATAGAGCCTTGACCTCCTTTCCTCCCTTTGGAACCATGAACTGAGGCCAATACCCTCTTGTTGCCACACAAACACAGATTTTCCTTCTCCATAGGATTTCTAATGCTGCAGTGCGTTAGAAGGTTAATGCTTTACTTTAGATCTCTTTCACCATGCTCACTTCTATATTTCAATAAGTTCTCTTCCATGCTTTCTCTCATTATATCATTTTTCAACATTTCTTTCCATAGCTCATAATTTAGATTAGCTTGATGCAAAATTTTGTTTTTGATGTACTTAGTTTCCTTTCATGCTTGATTTTTGTGATTGACTTTCAGTTCTTTTGTAAAAAATATCTTCTCATAGCACATCAGCCTATCAGCCATCACATTCTCTCCCTAATCTATGACCTAAAAGTTTCCCAAAGTTAACCTCAAATGTGCCTTAGTTTTCTGTGTTTTTCCATAGGATTTCTTCCTCTCTCTCAGCCATATTTCCCTCTCGTAATGATCCTTGGTGAACTCTAGGCACTCTAACACATTATCCTAGCCTTCAACTACACTTTCTACCATTTCTCACACCTTCAAAACCTTCAAGACTGCTCTCGGCATCCTCTTGTAAACCTCCTGTAAATCCCCTGCAGCCCCCTATAGATTTTCCTGTAGACTTCCTTTTGAAATCCGATTGTGGGAAAAGCCTTCAGAAGGCCTCTTGAGACCTCTTAGGACCATCCACACCATCGTACATCTTCTCAAGTCCTGAAACTACCCTCCATCACCACCTAATCGCTACCACATTCACAATCAAATAAATTACATTAATGACAATTTCATATAAAAATACATAAAAAAATCCAAAAAGATGTTTTTTGCTCATTTACTTCTAGAAATAGTTTGAGTAGATGTTGTTTACTTCCTGAGTAGGTAATGGCATTGATTTCATGGTTTTTCATCTGTCTTTCTACAAAAGTAGGATTAGTTGGTTAAGTAGAGTTTGCTAGGTTTACTTTACATTTCAGCCTTTTTTTCTGCAAGTAGAGTAGCCTTTGTAGAGTAAGCTTTCATTTCCTTCATCACATATAGAGCTTCTTCTAGAATCCATAGAAGTCGGCATGAGCTCCTAGTGATCTTGCGTCAGCTAACCAAGTGACATCCTGCAGTAAGAACTAGTACTTGTGCATACAAGACCGTCGCTTCCAAGTTTGTTACGAACTACTGGGCTGATAAAAGTAAAGTATGAAGTTCAGGGGTTGCAGCATTATTGCTGCAATACTGGTGCTCACCACTTTTTGGTGCCATTGCCGGGGAAGTGTCAGAGTATTATATGATTACTGCTTTCTTCTATTTTTCTATCGCAACATTATTCTAAGTATTTTATTTCAGAAAAAGTAGAGTAGTTTTTTTTTAATTTCTCCATTTCCTTGATTTCCTTTTCAATTCTAGAATTTCCATTTCAGCAAAAGTAGAATAGTTTCTTCTTTCAGTTTCTACATTTCCCTGCTTTCCTATTTAATTTTGCAATTTCCATTTCAGCAAAAGTAGAATAGTTGCTTCTTTCAGTTTCTGCATTTCCTTGCTTTCCTCTTCAATTCTGCAATTTCCATTTCAGAAAAAGTAGATTATTCATTTCCTTGCTTTCAGTTCTGTATTTCACTTGGTTTCCTTTACAGTTCTGCAATTTCATTTTAGAAAGTTCATTTCAGTTATTTGCAATTCATTTGTTCAATCAATTTCAGTTTTGCAGGTACAAGCAGTGAAAAAACAAAAACCAACGAAAAAGATTTCCTTTCATGCCTCGTAGGAACAAAGATAATTCAAGAAAATTCTTGCCCAACACCCCACTACATCACATAGCCAACCTTCTCTCTTCTTCAGTGGCAGTGATCAGGAAGAACCTTTAGGTGAACAACCAGAGATATTTGGAAAACCTATGGGGGAAGAAGAAGAAGAAAACATCCCTCCTGAGACAAAGGCTTAAAACAGAAATGCTAGGGGGAACAGAGAAAGAATAGAGGGTACCTTTCCCATCGAGGAGACCAATGGGGACACCAAAAAGAGGAATATAAGTCCCTCAGCCCTACCTCACTTCCATGGTTTGACCACAGATGATCTTGACACCTTCTTGTTTGAGTTGCTGTCATTTTTCGAACCTATGACTATGGAGAAGATGAGAAAAAGTTGAAACTATTTCCTTCTACCCTCAAGGATGCAGCATTGCACTGGTTCATGGGGTTACCTAGTAATAACATCACAACTTGGGCTCAAATTCAATAAGCCTTTAATTACAAATATCGAGACTACTGTAGGTCAAAAGATACCAAGGAAGAAATCTTTCGAATGACCATGGGAAGTGATTAATCCTTGGAAGATTATGGAGAGAGGTTCCAGCTCAGTTACAAAAGGGCCAGGTGCACACTTGACCATGAACCTCTGAAGTTAGTCCTACTCAGAGGAATTCTGAAAGACCTTCTAGACACTCTCCATCTACTGGTCGGGGGAGATATCTACCAACTACCTTATGAGGACATAAAAACGGTTTGTAGAAACCATTCTAGAGTAGCCAGAAAGAGAGGTAGGGGAGTCAACTCATAGCCAATACCTTCTCATCCAATTCACCCCATCAAAGGTGGACCCGGAAACATGTTGGAAGACTTCAAGAGTGAGATGTTGCAAATTCTTTCCATGAAAATGGCTACCTTGCATATCAAAAGGAAACAAGAGGAATCAAAGAGGGCTTTGGCCATTTTTTATCCTAGGTGTATCATGAGGCATCAAAGGAATGAATGCCTATTGAACTTTATAGAGGTTTGTTTAGTATATGAAGAATATCATTCTACAGACGAGTGCCCCTCCTTGCCCGGGCTTAAATTTGTATACCAAGGGGCAAGGAGCCACTGAACCACTTTATTTCATGAACCAAAGGAGACCGCATGGACCTAGACCATACCAGCAGGGGATGAAAGTGACATATCAGGCATATTAAAACCCTAACCAAGCCACTTCCATACCTTCTTGGGGACCCCCTGCTCATCCTTCCTGGTCCACACCTCCTCCTTGGTCCTTTCCATCTCAATAGCATGTCCAACCAGCTGCTTATTCATTTCAATCATATGCTCAGCCACAACCTCAGTGGAATGCATCTTCTCAGGGGTGGAGGCCCCAGTACAACTCTCCTCCCACTATTTTGCCTACACCACCTGCTCAACCACAACCATTGCCTCCTGCTCCACCAAGGCAACCCTAAATGCCTGCCCAGCCGAACCTGAAGCTGAACAAAAGATAGGCTTAGAAAGTATATAGTGGGGAACCATCATGCCCAACATATGCTATGGAGATTCAAGAGATTAACCTGCGATCTGGGAAGGTTCTCCCAGATAGCCAGCCTCCACCTAGGGAGGTTGAAGAAGATAAAGAGGAAAGTGAACCTAAAGCAATTCCACCCTATCCTAAGAGACTATCTAGGACAACACAGCCTACCCGAGAAGAAACTGAACTTCTGGCAGAATTGAAACAGTTATGTGTGAAGATACCACTTCTCCAAACCATAAACGATGTGCCTATATACAACAGGTTGATCAACTAGAAGTGATGTAGACATCCAGGTAGGCGTAAGAGAGATGCCCCAACTATCAATGTCATAAGACAACTATCTGACCTCATGTTGGGGCAAGTAATATATCCAAAATATCTCAACCTTGGAACCTCAGTAGTTGATGTCCACCTAATTGGCACCGTGATCCAACATACCTTGATTGATCTGGGAGCTTCCATTAGTGTGATGACAAAGGACAGCATGCTCAAAATTAACCTCTAGGGCTCCTTAAGGAAGACCACGATAGTACTACAGCTAACAAAGTGCTCCACTGTGACGCCTGAAGGGATTGTAGAAGATGTGATGGTCTCCATTGATTCTTGGGAGTACCCTACTGATTTCTTAGTTCTCCAACTGAAGGCAAAGCTCACTCGTTATCCTCTCATCCTGGGCAGACTCTGGTTGGCTACTTCCAATGCCTACATCAGTTGTCGGGCTGGAACATGACCATCAAGAATAGGCATATGTCCCAAACAATTAGTCCTATACCCTCCTACCCAACCCTTGCTAGAACATGATCTACCTCTTTGGTTGGAGGAGGAGGATGAGGGTGAAGTTTATTCTACACCATTTTGTGCATTAGAGACCGCCATGGGGGGGAACTATAAGATGAGGATGATATCATTGAAAATTTGATTCAGAATCCACCGCCCAACACCTTTCCATTAGAGGAAATAGTGAAATAAACCCAAAAAAATCCCTTAACTGATATCTTTGTGGCCGACCCGACCTCTCTCCATGTTAAGAATATAGAGTTCGGCCTAGAAAGAACCTTGAAAATCAATCCATCCCTATCCAGTTCCTAGGAGAAGGAGTTGTGCAGCTTATTGAGAAAGCATTTAGATGCCTTCACATGGAGTTATAAGGAGATGAAGGGAGTGCACCATTCAGTATGTGCTCATCATATATACATTAAGAAAGATTGCAAACTAGTCACGCAGCCTCAAAGGAGGATGAATCCAGCCCTTAAAGACATTGTTAAGGAAGAATTGCAAAAATTACTTGATGCAGGATTCATCTACCCAATATCTAATAGTGAATGGGTCTTTCCTTTATTGCTAGTGCCAAAAACAATGGTAAGTGGATAATCTGTGTCGATTATCAGGAATTGAACAAAGCCACTAAAAAGGACCATTTTCCTTGGCCTTTCATAAATCAAGTGTTAGATGATCTAGCGGGGAAAAAGTTGGTCTCATTCCTAAATGGGTTTAGCGGGTACAATCAGATTCAAATCAGCACAGAAGACCAAGATAAGACCACTTCCACTTGTCCTTAGGATACCTTTGCATATCGGGTCCTTCTTTTTTGTTTGTGTAACGCTCCAGCCACTTTCCAGAGAGCAGTATTGAGTATATTTTATGAACTGGTTCATGATGCAATGGAAATATATATGGATGATTTCACTCCTTATGGTTCTAACTTCCAATAAGCTTTATCTAGCCTAGGAAAAGTTTTGGAAAAGTGTATTGAAATGAACCTGTCCCTCAGTCTAGGAAAATTTGAACTTTTGATGACTGAAGGGACCGTGCTAGGTCATGCAATATCTCAACAAGGATTGCAGGTGGACCCCAACAAATTTTCCATCATCCAAGGGGTCCCACCTCCTCAAAGGTGAGAGATGTCAGAAGTTTCCTAGGCTTAGCTGGATATTACAAAAGATTCATTAAATATTTTAGTAAGTTAGCCTCTTTGTTGTTTCATCTTTTAGGGAAAGATGTCGAATTTATATGGTCTAAAAACTATCAAGAAGCCCTAGATACCTTGAAAAGAAAACTTGTGACTGCCGCAATTTTGAGAGGCCCAAACTGGGCCCTACCTTTCCACATTCACACAGATGCCTTCAACAAAGAAATAGGAGTAGCCTTAGGACAAATTGATGAAAATTTCCCTTATGCCATATACTTTATAAGAAAAAATTTGTTAAAGGCAGAGTTAAACTACACGGTAACTAAGAAGGAACTCCTAGCTATAGTGCATTCCTTAAACAAATTCAGACATTATATCACAGGCTATCAAACATTTGTGCACACTGATCATGATGCAATTAGATATCTAATGAACAAACTGGATGTAAATGCTCGAATTATTATATGGTTGCTTTTACTGCAGCAATTTGATTTGAACATTGTTGATAAGCCTGGTAAAGAAAATGTTGTTGCTGACTTTTTGTCTAGAGTGAATTTATGTGTAGGTGAAGAAGGAATGGTGGATGATCAAATTCCAGATGAACACCTATTTCCTATCTCAATACTCTCTCCATGGTTTGCAAATATAACAAACTACTTCGTTTCAACAAAGCTCCCACCACACCTGTCCTCAAAGGAGAAGAGCAAGATAGTGAGGAAAAGTGCCCCTTTCACCTAGACTGGGGGTAACCTCTTTGAATTTGGCCTAGATCATATCTTGAGAAGATATGTCAGGGAGGAGGAAGTTTTTGACATCCTCTTGACCTGTCATGACGGGCCTTGTCGAGGTCAATTTGCGGCAAAGAGGACTGCTTTCAAAATCTTGCAAGCACGCTACTATCGACCCACTCTTCATCAAGATGTGAGGAGATACACCAACCAATGTGATTGGTGTCAAAGGATGGGGAAACCTACTCCAAAGGATGAGATGCCCATGCAACCTCAAGTTACCTTTGAGCCATTCGAGAAGTGGGGCATGTACTTTATGGGTCCTATCAACCCTCCTTCAAAACAAAAGCAATACATCATTGTGTGCACTGATTACCTGACAAAGTTGGTAGAAACAAAAACAATCAAAGCAACAACAGAGGAAAAGGAAGATGAGTTTTTAAGAGAAAATATATTCTACAAGTTTGGGTATCCAAGAGGACTGGTCACAGATCAAGGCAGCCAGTTCACATCCAATTGATTGAAGACCTACTCCCACATCATAAAATCAAGCATAGGAATTCCACCCCTTACGATCCACAAGCCAATGGGTAGGTGGAAGTCACTAACAGAGCTTTTGAAGGAATTCTGACCAAGGTAGTGAGCAACAAAAAAAAAGATTGGGCAGACAGATTAGTTGAGGCCACCTGGGCCTACAACACAACATGGGAGACCACCACAGGGTTCACACCCTATGCATTGGTCTATGGGAAGAAGGCTTTGTTGTCAATAGAGTTTGAATACAATACACTAGGGATGGAAACTCAGCTAGACCTAGACCTCAGCCATGCACAGAAGGAAATAATACTCCAACTCAATGGATTAGATGAACAAATATTGCAGGCCCTTCTCCACATAGAGGTAGTTCAGCTTCAGAGGAAGATATGGCATGACAAAACTATCAAGGAGAAGCAATTCCAAGAGGGAGATTGGGCACTACTCTATGACTCAAGGTATAAAGACCTAAAATTCAAGCTAAGGACAAGATGGCTGGGACCATACACTACCGAAAAACGCAATGACAATTGTTCAGTTCTGATCAGAACTATTGATGAGGAAGCCATCCCCATGCTTGTAAATGGACATAGGTTGAAAATTTAAAAGAAGCCCCTCTCCAAGCAAGAGTTCATTAAATATCTAAATAAGACAATGATGGTAGTGGAGCATGTCATAGCCTCCACACACTGAAGAAACAAAAAAAAAATGAAAAAATAAGGACTCAAGTGAAAACCTCCATGAGGCGCTTGAGCCCCATCATTGGGTTGAAAACCTCTTCTAAGGTGGCCCAGTGATGCCAAAAAAAAAAAAAAGAGAGAGAGAAAAAGAGAAAAGAAAAAGAGAATAAGATCCCTGGGTGAAAACCTCCCTTGGAGGCAGCTAGGGCAGGAAATTAGGGTGAAAACCTCCTTGAAGTGCCATAGTTGTCTTTTAAAAAAAAAGAAACAAAGAAAAGAAAAAAGAAAATTGAATTTTAATGTGAATTGCAGGTTGTAGGAGGACCATAGGGAGCAAGAAGAGATGCCACAAAGCCTATTTCATCTCCTCCACACTCGTCTCCATCATTTTTAACCTTTCTTCCACCCCATTGTGTTTTTTCCGGAAACTGTGTATTCTACAGGAGGCCCTGTGTTTTCTATAGTAGGCTCTTGTAGGAATCACCGAGAGCCAGAAATGGTTCCAAAAGTAGTACCAAGGGGCTAGGAAGCTTCATGAAGAGCATGTAAACCCTCCTATAGCTATCCACCCTCCTTACCATCCATCCCACACCTACATCACCTCATCATCATCATTTTTTTCATTTTCGTCACAGAGAAACACAAAAACCAGTTTTTAGAAAAAAAAACAAAAAATAAATGGAGCAGCACCTCAAATCTCACCTGCAGCTTACCAAGTACCTCTGCATCTCCATCAGCATCTCTGGCATCATCCTCACAACTCCTAGCATAAAAAAATCAGCGAAAATTTTAAAGGGAGAAGCAGCTACAGGAGCTCCTGTAGGAATTCCTATGGCAGCTCATCCCATTAAAATCAAGCCATAGCAGCAAAAGAAGTGCCACCATGGGATTGAAGGAGAAATCTGAAGCTAGATTCAGTGAAACGATACCTACGTAAAACAAATAGCCACACATCAAAAAGTAGAGAGCATGCAACAAAGGAAAACTAGGCATGCAACAATGGGAATACAAGCATGCAGTAGCAAAAGGAGTCAAAATGCCTCACAGCACATACATTCGACTCCCAAGTAAGTGACTAACCCGCTCATCTATTGCATTTGTATAATTGAAATATATGCATAAGAAAATGAGATGGTTAGGGTTGACCTAGAAAATGTGGCCAGTTAACTGGCCACCCTCATCCTGTTGACTGCGCTCATTCGAAAGATGCCACCACATGTGCGCATAGTCAACTCAGAGAAAAATCCCAAGGAGAGGTAGTGTAGGGTTTGCAAACTCTGATGCAATGATGAGAGGTGATTGCGGGAAGAAACCATGATGACAAGCCAGGTCTGTATCAACGGTCCAAATATGGCAACGTACCTTTCTTTCTAGCTCACCCCATCACCGAAAATATCTAAAAGAATAATAAGTACTCCTCCTCGAAACTCCTTCACCACCTTTTCTTTCATTCTATCCTTGTCCACATAGCTGCAACAAGATCTTTGTCACCTCCATCGCTTTCATCCATCCTCTTGCTATCGACATTGTATAGGAGCACTTATAGGTTCTACAGGAGCACCTACATGTAGTTCTACAGGAGGGGCAGTAAGTAGTTTTTAAGGAGAAAACAAGGGTGTCTTGCTCAATTTCTGGCTTGAGGAGGTAGGTTCCATGAATACTCACCTTTATTATCAATATGTGCAAGGAGTGATATAATTTTAAAGAGGAATTGAGTCCATAGAAGAAGAGGAATTCCATGAATTTTTTTTTCCTGTTTTCTTAAAAAAAAAAACAATTTTCCTCTGTTTTCCTGTTTTCTTCAAAATTCCTGTCTCCATCTTTGTATTGGGTGTTCAAATAGAATATAAGAAAACTGATATGGGGATTCATGAGGAAGGGGCCCACAAATTTAGCCAAGCTCCATGAACATCCCTAGGTCATAGAAATATTCACTAGAGCAAATTGGATGCCATTTTTTGATAAATTCTGAGGGTTTGATGAAGAAGTTGCTTATGAACTTGCCCTTTCTTTATTCCCTCACTCAAGGACCCATGCCACTATTACTTTTAGAGATATCTCCATGGGCGTCACCACAAAATTTATCAGTAGGGTGACCACCCTTCCTCTTGGATTACCTTGGAGCAAAGATGAAAAACCAATTGGATAGTCTACCAAGAAAAACTTCTTCCAAACAAACGAACATCCGATAGAAGACAAAAATGGCATTAGAAGGATAAACATACCCTACCCTTGGGATGGGTTTAGTTACCAAATCATCAAATATACTTCCTGTGAAGGGAGATATAGCATAGTCTATAGCTACCATTTTAGACTCCTCCATCAGCTGAGATATGGCATGGAAACTCCAACACCCTAGAAACTCAGCATCCCCTATTTTCTCCTACAGTCCCTCATAGATTCCAGCATTAAGTTAAAGGTAGGAGGTCCAGATTAGCTGGCTCACCATGGGTTAATTAAAATGTTAGTGGAACAAGCCCTCCATACCTTCACAATCCCCATAACATGGGATATTTTCCGAAACATGATAGCAGAAGATAACATAAAGGCCCTCACATATGATATCAGTCCTTCTAATAGTGAGGAGAAAGAGTAGCAAGGGGGAGAAGGGGAAGAAACTGAGGAACAAGAAGGGAAGAATGAGGAAACAAAAATAGAGAAGGAAGAAACCAAAATAGAGAAGGAAGGAACCAAAATAGAGATAGAGAAAAAGACAAAAGGAGGAGAAAAAGGGGGAAAAAAGACAGAGGTGTCTCATGAGACCCTAGAAAGAGAGGCAGCAGCTACTCTCATTGCCCTCAGCACCCCAATTAAGCCAAAACAAAAGAGGAAAAGGCACACCTCAATGTATCGCAGGGATAGGAAGAGCACAAGGATCAAACAAGGAAACCCCAACCTTCTTCTAAAGTGCCCATTATTATTGAAGATTCACCCTCTACCCAAGAGAAGGAATCCCCTTCCAAGGCACGTATCACTCATGAAAAGGGGACTCCTAGATATCCCACATGGAAGGATAAAGTAGAACTACAAGAGTCAAAAATAGTCCTACGGGAAGCATGGACTGTTCCACAGGAGACCCTGTCAAGACTACAGGAGACCGAAAAAGTTGAAAAAATAGTAGAAGGATAGTCACAGGGGAAGGAGGAAGCAACAGAGGCTCAAGAACATGACCCCCAACCTAGTATTCGCTCTTACTACAATCTTCTTTAGGGGGGGGAGAATAATTCCACAGAAATTTGCAATCCCACTATTCTTTGAGTTGGAGAAAGAAAGAATAAGGAACCATAGGTGGATGCAAATAGCCAAATCTAAGGGAGTTGAGGATTTTGGCCATATGGAGAATCAACTCAAAGAAGTGGGTAGAGAATTGAGTGTTGTAAGACGTAGAGAAAAGATCATAAGAACTCACCTTCAAACAGAAAATTAATTGCTAAGAAGACAACTACAACAAAAAGAGACACAATTAGCATGCATGGCGAGCTGGTCTATGGAGGCACTGCAATACAGAACACCGAGAAAATCATATGGATTATACATCAAGGACCAATGTCTGCAGTTTCAGATAAAGACTTTGGCATAGAGAGACATAATGCCTTTCCAAGATTACAGATAGTTTATGGATCTATGTGACCAAAGTTCATTAGAAGACAAGGAAATAATAGCAGAATTTTGTTTGCATAACATGGCCCTCACAGACATGAATGTGTGGGACCCCAACGCTAGGCTAGTGGACCTACAACTAATGGCCATGGCATCATGGATGAATCATGAGGAATTAAGGGCAACATAAATAAGAAAGTTGATGATAAAGGAGTAGAATGAGCCCTTAATGGTAAGAGTTGAGCCATCAAATCCCATGGCTCTCATCAGCACACACCAGCTACTTGCAAATAATCTCCAAATTACCCTAAGTATATCAATGATCAAGCTGAAGCCATTGCACATTTTTAGGATATGGAAAGATTACTTGGGGATGATTGTATCCATGCTTGTATGAGGAGATGGACCACCCTACCACACAGTTTGCAGATCAAGGAGTATCACTCCCCAGCAAGGATGAAAGAAGCATTGAGGAGAGTGCCACTGTACAAGCGCTCTATGCAACATTTGAAGGTCAATTGGATTAGCCTCAAATTGAGTCCCGCACTACTACTAGGTATGATAGAAGGCAAAAAAGAGGAAGAAGAGAAACAACTGTGGGAAGAGGTGGATACAAAGGTAGGATTCCGTGACAAAGAGAATGAGCTCACGTCAGAAGCATGGGTTGTTAAGGAGGCCACCAGGGCCATCAAATATGAGGAGATGGACTAAGTTTCTCAGAGGATGAAAAACACCTTCAGTAGGGGGGTGATGATGAGCCCCATAAATGGGTAATTATATGGGCTCATTTTTCCTCCTAACATAGTTTAATCAACCATTCTCTTAGCTCATTGCATGTTTTTTGATAGTATTTATGCTTATGGAGTGAGTTAGGTTGGTTATAATGCCATGGAGTATAATATGTGTTTAATGTAGATTTTTGTTGAATTTTGAAGACATTCAAAGATTTAATGGAAAATTGGCAACAATAATTTGAAGTGGACAAAGGAGAGGATTTATAGGAGGGAATCCACCTCATTTATTACTCCCCCACTTCGAATTCTACTTCATGCAACTCAGAGCAAAAACATCCAAATCAATGCACTAGGAGGTAGCCGAGCAAGTGGGGGATAACTTATGTTTATCTTGAGTTTTCGGAGCCAAGCTTCCCTGATTTTAAGGAAGATGTTGGGAGCTTCATTTGTATAAGTAGAAAGGCCTAGGGCCTCATTAGGAAGTTGGTCAAATTCTCGAATTTTTGTTGCAGATTTGCTCTACTCAACTTCGAGCTTACATTTGTTGATAGTTTCATGTAATCCTATTATTATTTTGATAATAAATATGAGATCCTTTTTGAGCTAGAATTGAGTTATCTCAGAGAGCTGAAGCTCTTAGGTTAGGGCCCAATCCAAGCAACCAAGCTCCTTTTGTTTGTATTTAGATACTTTGTTTCAGTTTATGGATTAGTTGATGTTAGATAAATCTCTTTCTTAGTTAACAATAGGTTTCTTTTGGTAATTTAGAAGGTTGTTTCCATTTGATTTTTCTATAGAAAGTTGAATAGTGATAGAAAGAAGATACAAAAGGCAATTAATAGAGCCTTGACCTCCTTTCCTCCTTTTGGGACCATGAACTAATGCCAAGAAGACATATTTTCCTTCTCCATAGGATTTCTAGTGTTGCAATTTATTAAAAGGTTAATGCTTTGCTTTAGATCTCTTTCACCATGCTCATTTTTGTCTTGCAATAAGTTCCCTTCCATGCTTTCTCTCATTATAGCTTTTTTCGGCATTTCTTTCCATAGCTCATATTTTCGATTAGCTTGATGCAAAATTTTGTTTTTGATGTACTTAGTTTCCTTGCTTGCTTGATTTCAGTGATTGACTTTCAGTTATTTTGCAACAAATCTCTTCTCATAGTAGGTTAGCCTATTAGCTATCACATTCTCTCCCTGATCTATGCCCTATAGGTTGCCCAAAGTTCACCTCAAATATTCCTTATTTTTATGCGTTTCTCCATAGGATTTATTCCTCTCTCTTGACCATATTTCCCACTCCTAATGATCCTTGGTGTACCCTAGGCATCTAACACATCATCCCAGCCTTCACTTACCCTTTCCACCCATTCTCACACCTTCAAAAGCTTCAAAATTTCTCTCAACATCCTCTTGTAGACCTCATGTAGACCTCCTGTATATCCCCTGCAACCTCCTGTAGATTTTCTTGTAGACTTCGTTTTGAAGTCCGATTGTGAAAAAATCCTCCAGAAGGCCTTCTGAGACCTCCTACGACCCATCCACACCATCCTACATATTTTCAAGTCTCGAAGCCGCCCTCCATTGCCGCCTAATCGCTGCTACATTCACAATCAAATAAATTACATGCATGACAATTTCACATAAAAATACATAAAAAATCCAAAAAGATGTTTTTCGCTCATTTACTTCCAGAAATAGCTCGAGTAGATGTTGTTTACTTCTTGAGTAGGTAATGGAATTCATTTCATGGTATTTCATTTGTCTTTCTACAAAAGCAGGATTAGTTGGTTAAGTAGAGTTTGCTAGGTTTACTTTACATTTCAACCTTCTTTTCCTTTCTACAAGTAGAGTAGCCTATGTAGAGTAAGATTTCCTTTCTTTCATCACATATAGAGCTTCTTCTAGAATCCATAGAAGTTGGATTGAGCTCCTAGTGATCTTGCACCAACTGACCAAATGACAGCCTGCAGTAAGAACTAGTACTTGTGCATATAGCACCGTCGCTTCCAAGTTTGTTATGAACTACCGGGTTGATAAAAGTAAAGTAGGAAGCCCAGGAGTTGCAGCATTATTGCTACAATACTGGTGCTCATCACTACTAGAGAATTTAGACTCTTGTCAGGGCCTATTCTCCCTTTGATTATAGCTCTCTCCCCTTGGCTTTATTAGTTTCCTCGACCAAGTTCCAACACATGAGAGACCCCTTATCGAAACGTTTTAAATAACCAACTGTTATAAAGTTTACTTATTCTCAATCCTCGGATCGCTTACTTCTGATATGAAATCATCACTGACACATGGTGACTCCTTATATATCACACATGTCACCCAATTATGGCCCATTTCCCCCCCTCAAAACACCAAAACTTCTTACCACGTGTCCTTCCATACTACCACGTCATGTTGATGTCAACTATTACTGTACCTTATCAGAGCTAACCAGACACTTCCATGTGTCCTTATCAGAGCCAATCACATGCTTCCATGTGTCCTTATTGGATCAAATCATATGCCACCACATGTCCTACTAGAGGAGAGAGAAAAGGGCCTGCCAACCTTTGCCTCTGCGATGAAATCATTTTTTAATTCTTTATTAGTGTCCCCAATAGCTTTTAATGCTATCAACGCTTCACCCATATCGTAACTCTTTAAAGGGTTCACACAAGGAAGTTCTGATTCTCTGATTATCAATATGCATGATGCTTCGATGTGCGATCATCGATATGCTTGATGTCACTGGAACTCTTATTGCTGATACACGAGTGTGCCGATATCTGATTTTTGATACACCAATGTGTCAATCTCTGACTGTCGATAAACTGGTACACCAATGTGATGATCTCCAATCTTTCGATATCTGATCTTCCAATCTCTGATCTTTGATCTCTGATATTCCAATCTTCGATATTCCTATCTCTAATATTCATATCTTTGATATTCCTATCTCTGATATTCCAATCTCCAATATACCGGATCGCCGATCTCCGATATGCCGGTATTCCTTCCTTCCTAAGGCTTCAAATCTCTCAACTTCAATAGGCCATAACTTTTGAACTACGAATCGATTTCTGGATTTCCACATATTATTGGAAATATATTCGAGAGAACTTTCCGATGGAGAGGGTTTGATGTAGGCTTTAATCCCATCTTCTACATCTGCAATGGCTCCAAACTCTCTGCCATTATTCTTCCCTTTGAATCTCCGGACAACTAATCCCACAACCACCTATGTGATCCTTTACATGAAGCATGTAGCTACCATGGACTTCCATCTGGTCCATCATTGTAAACATCAGTTTATGGATTTTCCACTAAGCCTAATACTATGATGATTCTCAACTTAAACATTGCAGCTATCATAGGAATCCTTCTTAACCATGGACAACCATGGGATTCCTCCTAAGCCATCAATGTCAACATCAGTTGTGCCAAGCATCCAAGCTAGTCTGGTTGGCATCATTGCCAACACTCCTGCAAACAACTAGGTAATGCCAAATCCCCAACACATCTCCCCAACATGACTCTTGACATGAATGCCAACACACTTGCAGATTCCTTCACTACTCGGCCACTGGCCATCCAAACAAACAATCATGGAAAATTTTAAGAACCCCCCTAAATTTATATGTATAATAAATGGGTGAATCTCCATGGTATATAGGAAAAATGGAAGGCGATTTTATCAATAATATAATATGTATGTGTAATGTTTTGGCGAATCTCTCACGAGGCATGGTGAATATTTTACTCAATTATAAAATCTTGTAAGATATTGGTATTACCATCGGTCAATACCATGGTTTATCATAAACCTGGAGCTTAAGAATTACTATTAGTAACTTATAAAAATTAATAAAATTAATAGTTGATTTTTATTTTATTTTTTATTTTAACCAAGCTAAAATGTTTAACATACATTAAATTACAACATCCATTTTTACTCTTGATCCACCAAGCCCTGAGATCAAATATTTTTTTCACTCTATGCCCTCTCAAATATTTTTTCACTCTATGCTAGTTTGCATATCACGATATTTGATACCTCTCGGGGATTAGTAGATCCATAGTAAAGATGGATCTATGTTGGTTTAATTCCCCCATTTAAATAGGCTACATTCTAGGTGAATACCATGGGTCAATACCATGTGCCATTTTGGTGAATACAATGGGTCAATACCATGTGCCATTTTTATTTTTATTAATACTAATATTAGGGTTAATAATTTTTTTTGAATGATATTAATAACAATCTAGTCCATGGTATTTGTCCCATAGTATTTTGCCCATAGGTTTCACCTAAATACAACACATTTTTTGAGTGTTCGTAAATATCAGGTGACTTATGGAGTAAATATTAAAAAATGTTTTATTTGTTTTGCATACCTCTCGTTTATTTATATTTTTATTAATTTACCATACCTATTTTACAAATATGGTATTTGGCCCATAGGATTCACTTAAATAAAACCTCTTTCTTGAGCCTTCATACATAGAATGAGGGTTATGGACTAAATATAAAATTAGGTTTTATTTATTTACCATAGGTCTAGTTTCTTTATATTTTTATTTATTTACCATACCTTTTGAGTAAGTATAAAAAGATGTTTTATTTATTTACCATACCTCCACTTTACTTATATTTTTATTTGTTTACGTCCTTGCATGTATAGATGGTGACTTATGGAGTAAATAATAAAAATGTTTTATTTATTTACCATACCTCTCATTTATTTATATTTTTATTAATTTACCATACCTCTTTTATAAATACCTAGATTTGTAGTTCTCTAATTGCAACCATTAATTATTCATGTTCTGTAATTGAGCTTGTCGAAATTCGAAAAGGATTGTCAGTATGGAACACATGGCCAAATATATAATTTTATCCTCATGTCCCTAACTCCAAGTATTTATCTTCATTAATTTAGTATGGATTGTAGTCCTTCAGTATCTAACCGATGATAAGAATGCAACTTGATAGGGAGAGTAGTTTATAGCTAGCTCACCAACTTCATCTTCCTCTTTTAATTTTTGCACTACACATTGAGGCCCAACCATCATTGAACCCATCAAATCCAATAACTACATTAACTATAATATGTTGCATTTGACCAGTACTAGGCATACAAACTTAATCCCTTTGGTGTATGTGACCAAGTGTTGTGACCATAGATAAATGATCAAGGTTCTTAACTTTACAACTGCTCTAGGCTCTTGTGCCTCTCATTTATTTATATTTTTATTAATTTACCATACCTCTTTTATAAATACCTAGATTTGTAGTTCTCTAATTGCAACCATTAATTATTCATGTTCTGTAATTGAGCTTGTCGAAATTTGAAAAGGATTGTCAGTATGGAACACATGGCCAAATATATAATTTTATCCTCATGTCCCTAACTCCAAGTATTTATCTTCATTAATTTAGTATGGATTGTAGTCCTTCAGTATCTAACCGATGATAAGAATGCAACTTGATAGGGAGAGTAGTTTATAGCTAGCTCACCAACTTCATCTTCCTCTTTTAATTTTTGCACTACACATTGAGGCCCAACCATCACTGAACCCATCAAATCCAATAACTACATTAACTATAATATGTTGCATTTGACCAGTACTAGGCATACAAACTTAATCCCTTTGGTGTATGTGACCAAGTGTTGTGACCATAGATAAATGATCAAGGTTCTTAACTTTACAACTGCTCTAGGCTCTTGTGCCCTCAATCCTTTGGGCTCCTTTTCTATGTGATCACGATGGAACAAATCTTGTGCCCAGGTGGCATGAATTTACTACCAAGTGATGGTGATGGGAAATATATCCATCTATTATTCATGTTCCTTGGTCTGTCTCATTAAAAACCATCGAGAACTCCTTTGGAAATGGGGCGAGACGTGAGAATTCATATCAACAAACATAGAATTTTCACATCTCTTGTTCTTGTTTCTCGAGCCATCTCAATGCAAACCACCGAGAACCTCTTTAGAAATAGGGTGATACATGAACATTCATGTTAGAAAAAAGAGAATTTTCTCATCTCTCGATCTTGTTCCCTAGTCCACCACAACACGACCTCTAAACATATTCACTTGGTGTGAACTTAAAGGGAAAGACATAGCATCAATGTTGATGTAACTATGCCACATGGTGGTTCTGGGTGATGCCCCATGTCAACAATATTTGGCGCACTTGGCCACTTGAAAACACCAAAAATTCCTACCACATGTCATGTTGTCTCATCATGTTGACATCATGAGTTGATGTCATTTCCACCCTAGCTACCAGATCTTCATCTTGATCGTAATAATTAGCAAATGGGAGTGAGTTATCTATCTTTTCATCATTGGTCCTCGATATCCTGTATCCACATCACTTCTACAAAGGATGGGTTTGAAGCACCTTTGTTTTTCATAAATTCCTTTGTTATTTAATTTTTCCCTAGGCAGTAATTTTAATGTTAAGTGCCACCACCATCCATTTATCCATCTCTCGAGCTCTTGGTCTTAGGGCCTCAAGACGCTTGACAAATTCACTTATGGGGAAAAGGGAAAGACCTAAAATTTTTCAAGGAAATTAACAAGAACAAAGCTTGTCTCTACTAATCTTGAAAAATGGGTCCCACAGCAACTGTTATTTCCACTTGTGTACAATCGGGCTTGAGCATGTTCATCCACCCAAGGTGAACTAGGATGATGACCATTTATTCAAGGGATATATGTATAACCTAGATTGAAACAATTATTCCCCCTGTATGATAAACTATTAATGGAGGGAGGTCTCCCTCTACTTTCATTCATTGAACCTCAACTAGTGTGCCACTTCCACACTCGGTGGTGTTAGAGCCTAGATTGACCTCATGCTGAAGGAAGGAAATTCTAGGGTAACCACAAACCAAGCTTAACTTGGTATCAACCCTACTAGGTCATGAGAGGTCTTTCTCCTAATGAATCATAATCAGGATGACTGGATTAAGTAAAGATTTTAGGCTAGGTATAGTCGCTCGAAAGGTTTTGATTGATTTTTATGGTTTTTGCTAGATCAAATGGAGCTGGGCAATTTGGGTTCTGGAAATTAGGTCAAAATGCAGGGTGTTCTATGGGGAAAGGTAGGTATAGGCGTTAACACTTGAAATTTATTGAGGTGAGATGTCTAAGACTGATGAGGAGCTGAGGAGGGCATGTAAAGATCATGTATCCTTCTCAAACAATAGAAAACATAGAATATTGAATGATTTCCCAAGGTAGAGCACTCCAAACAATGAATTCTACCTATCTATCTTGATATCATTCATTTAGAGTAGGTGAAATAGATGACTGCATACATAACAATTTTAAACAGCTGATAGCAAAAGAAGTAACCATGCAAAATCACCATACCACAAGAATCCCATAGGAATAGTTGCAACTCCTATTAATTTCCTCGCCAAACTGCTTACAATGATGTACAATATAATTCAGAGCATCCAAGTGAATCCAAACCTTGCAAATGAGAAAGAAAATACATAATATAGACATTACAATCCCTCATCCTAACCATCAAGGGTCAAACCCATGAGAAGAGGAGTTGCTTCAACCATTTACAAACAAGGACTAGGAATATAGGCAGTCAAACAACTTGCCTCTATAAGTAGGAAAACTAATTCATTTGCTTCAAAAACACCTATAACTAATGAATATACCCTCTAACACTATTTTACCATTACATTTACATACCATGTCATCAATTACATCAGTGAAAACATCCATGAGGAGAGAGAAATCAGATTTCCATTCAAAACAAACGAATTTTGATTTTCTGAGCAAAATCGTCAAAAGCGTAGTGCCACTAGCCAGAACCATAACACCACTTTTATCACACTTTTGGAGGCCTTTCGCTTAGCCAAATTGAGCCCATGATAGCTCATTGGACATTTCTTCAAGTATAGTTTTTGCAAGGCCTCGAACTTTTGAATTTGGAGGTCATTTGCCCCCTCAAAACTTGAATCTCCCGAGACTCCTTGTGTGTCCCAAAAGAGGCAGAGAGGTGATTTTTTGGTAGTTTGTGGACCCTGTGGTGATCCAGATTTTCTCCAAAACTTCTAAAAATTTCCAGGGTGCATGTCGTCATCACCCTGAATCCAAATATGCAGACCTTTTCTCCATCTGATGCTCCAGGAAAAGGCGCAGTGTCGGTGGCACTACGCTTCTAGGCAAAATTTCTGTGTTATAAATTTCAAAATTTTGAAACTACAAAAAATTCTCAAAGCTTGCCAAAATTTGGCATGGAACACCACGATTAGCTACTTTGATGGGATAGGGAGGCTTTAGCCAACATCTTCAATCTATCTTTCTCCTTTTTGCCTTTCAAAGCTCTCCTTAGCCTAGCCTTTAACTTTCGAATCCTCATCTTACAAATTTTGTTGCGGGTCATGTAATGTTAGGCCATGTGTCAGAGCATTTTCTTATCCCTATTTGCCTTCTCAATAAGTCCTTCAAGATGTATGTTGACCCTCTCAAGCCAAATTTCCCTATCATTTTCGATCCCTTGCTCAATAGGTGTCAACGGGACATGAGCCTCTTTGGCCAGTTGCCTGTTTGCTTTGATCATTTCCAACTCCATGAGGACTTGCTTGTCACTCAATTGTTTGTCTTCCTGCTCTAAATATTTGATGATGAACTTGGATCTCTCTAAGTTGTCTGCCAAAGATTGTATTGAGCTTCCCTTTCTTGAATGATGATGTCTTTGATGGTTTTTTCATCTTGAGTCTCCAAGTCAATGATACCACTTCCATGATGAGTAAAGTGCTGATGTGGCTTCTCATGCTCAATTAGATCAAAATCTCTTTCCTCCTCATCACCAAGATCTCCCTCTTGCACTTTTTCCTTGCCTTTGCTCAACTGATCAACCTATACATGTTTTGTCGATGTAGAAGGAAAAGCCCCTTCCACACCTTGTAGAGCAAACATTTGCCTATGTACGGATGACGAAGGCAAGGCCCCTTCCACACCTTGTGGAGCAAACACTTTCCTAGCAACTACAAAAAGTCTCCTTGTGCCTCTCCGATATGTTAAGTACACTGGCACCTCAGCAGTTTTGGTTTCCTTGACATCTTCCCTTGTTTCTCCATGGCTAGAAGGTCCACCTTCTTCTTGATGCATTGGAGAAGGGATCTGTGGACCTTTGAACATCTCATGTGCAATGAAAGTCTCCCAAGGAATGTTAAGAAGACTGAGATGGTGAAGAACAATGATTTTGATCAAAGAGTAATGATAGATGTTGTTCAACTGCTAAGGTTATGGTTTCTTCCGCATAATGTAAGCTATCTTATCAATATTTCTAAACAAGAAATTTTGGAGATTCATCATTCTTACCATGTTAAAGTGCATGAGGAATCTGATATGATAAGCATACAACCGGGAGAATCTACCTTCACAAGTGAAATAGTTGATGATAATCCTCATCATAGGAACATACCTGTTCTCCAAAAATTTAAAGAGGAAAAGCCTCTTCACCTAGTTTCTATAATGAGGCTTGATGTAAGGTTCATAGTAATCCTCATCAAGGTGTTGACCCTTGTACCATTTTTCACCAACATTAGGGATTCTAGTCACCTCTGAAATGACACCTGGCGATATGGTGAAGGTTACTCCGACAAGTGTCACCTAATTGTTATGTTAATGAGCCACAAAAAGTCTAGCCAAATAATGGTGAAATTGAACTCTTTCCACTAGTTCACAAATTCAAAACATGCTTGGTATGTGAAACAAGAAACTTGAAGTGGGAAGCTTGTAATTCTCTCAAACTGGTGGGCTCCTCTCTGATTATTTTTCCTCCTTTATGAGGCTTCCTGTATTGCCTCTGCTTGTCTACATAATTGTCACTCAATGATTCCTCCTCATATTCAAAATTGCTATCTCTATCCATATTTTCCCTTAGTTTGCATAGTGTGATAATGTATGGATGGTGCTATGGGCAATGACTTGGAGGAATGGGCGCAAATGAAGGTATGGGAAAAATGTATGAGGGAGGGGGTTTGGGGAGTGATAAGTGAGTGATAGCAGAGATGGAATAAGGGTTTTAGCTTATGATGTGAATGGTAGGAAAATTAGGGTTTTATAATGGAGTTTAGGGTTTTAATTGTTGAAATTATAATTTCAACTGCAATTCTTACCTTGCGATGCGATGAGATCTCAGATCACAAATCGCATATACGTTTCGAGCCTCCACTTTGTTCACTTGATTTCTGCGATTGCGATGGTGCGATGCGATCCGATCGCAAATCGCACCAATATAATGTTGTCCCATCTTTCCTCCCGCAAATTGTGATTGTGCGATGCGATCCAATTGAAGTCAACCATTGAAGTATAGCCCTGCAGCAAATAAATTTGACGTGAAGTAAAAGTTCCTTTACCGCCAGTTTTGTTAGTAAAACAGTAAATGTAATTCACTGTGGGTTGGTAAGTTTTGGTGAAGTTTTTAATTTTACCATTTTCTATGATCGGGAGTATGGGCACAAGTAAAAGTTGGTAAAAGCATTTAATTTTATTGTTTTCTATTTTCACGAGAGTATGGCATGTAAAACCATATATATATTCCTGTGTTTGTTTTTGTTAAGTCAGAGAGAGTGTACAAAGGAAAAACTCGCCGCAGCGAATGCAATTGAAAGGGAGGCACAACAGTGCATATGAAAAAGTTCTGAATATGCAAAAAGGAGCACGCAACAACGTGAGAAAAATCTGTGTAATTTCCACACAGCAATGAATGTAAACTTTCTGTAGTTAAAGTCCGTTTTTACAGCAGTGAATGTAAAAGAGATTATTACACACAACAGTGTAAAATCTCAGGATGAGACAGAGTAATATTTTGTTGTTGAAATTTTTTTTGTGAATCCCTCTGAGAGAAAGAGGATGAATTTTGTATGAGTCTTTTATTAATGAATGCAAAGTGTTTTTTTTTTATGTGTGAGGAAAAACTCTGTCTGCTCAGAAATTTTAAAGCTTCCCTGTGCCAAGATCCTGTGGAGTGAAAAACAGAGCATTGTCTCTGTGTGTGCAGTTTATGTTAACTTGTTTTTGGGATTTTAACAGAAAAATTCCCTAACAGTGGTATCAGAGCTAGTTCAGGCTCTTTGAAGGTGTCAAAGAAGCTGAAGAAAGTTTTTTTCTTACTGAAGCAACTTCTCTAGCAAAGTGAAGACAGTCAAAAGAATCCAGGTATTTCTCAGACCAGTTTTTGTTTTACTGTTGAAAGAACAGTCAGTGTTTTAAATACACAGACAACGATTTAGAAGCATAGCTAAGAATGCAAGGAATGGCTAGCACAAGCACTAGTATGGGTTTGTTTAACCCTCAATTCCCACAGTTCAATGGGAAAAACTATGACTATTGGGCAATAACCATGAAAGCCCTGTTTGCTTGTCAAGATTTATGGGAAATAGTTCAAGATGGTTTTGAAGAACCAGCAGACGAGAATGAGTTTAATAGATTAACGCAGGCAGAGAAAGACCTATTGAAGAGCAATAGGAAAAAGGATTCAAAAGCCCTTGTATTTTTGTATCAAGCAATGGACAAGAGTGTGTTTCCAAGGATAGCAGCAGCTAAGACATCCAAAGAAGCATGGAAAACTCTCAAGACAGCCTACCAAGGCATGGAGAAAGTGAAGACAACAAAACTACAATTGCTGAGGAGAGATTTTGAGAATATGAGCATGAAAGAGTCAGACAATATTGACTCATTCTTCACACATGTGATTGGTTTGGTCACACAAATGAGGACTCATGGAGAAGTTCTTGAAGAAAGGAGAATAGTGGAGAAACTATTGAGGGTCCTACCCTCAAAGTTTGATGTGATTGTCACCACCATAGAAGAGACAAAGGATCTCTCAAACTTTTCAGTTGATGAGCTACATGCATCACTAATAACACATGAACAGAGGTTGAGTAGAAATGAAAACTCATCTCTAGAGCAAGCCTTCAAGACCCAGATGTCCTTTGGAAGAGGAAGAGGTCAAGGCAAAGGAAACAACAGAGGAAGAGGCAGAAGCCAAAACAGAGGTGGAAGGAACAGTCCAGCAAATGCTCAAGGAAGAGGCAGCAATTCAGATCAGATCCAAGGCCAAGGCAACAGCCAACAAAGAGGAAAACATCATGCTCAAGGACAGAGGTATGAAAAATCCAATGTACAATGTTATTATTGTAAAAAATATGGGCATTATGCCAATGAGTGTAGGAAGAAGCAGCATGATATGAGTAATAGTTCTAGTGCAAATATCACTAGAGAAAATATCAGCCAAAATAATGTTTTATTAGCTTGTAACATGGCTGAAACAGATAGTGAAGATATATGGTTTCTAGATTCCGGTTGTAGCAACCATATGACAGGAAACATAGCCTTGTTTTCTTCTTTAGATCAAAGTGTGAAGTCACAAGTCACACTTGGGACTGATAGCAAAATTTCTGTTATGGGAAAAGGAGAAATAAAAATATTTACAAAGAAAGGAGAAAGGAAAACCATAGCAAATGTCTACTATGTTCCTGGAATGAGATGTAACCTCTTAAGTATTGGACAACTTGTCCATAAGGGGTACAATGTTTTCT
The DNA here is from genome assembly GCA_000404065.3 of Pinus taeda. Taxonomy (NCBI): domain Eukaryota; kingdom Viridiplantae; phylum Streptophyta; class Pinopsida; order Pinales; family Pinaceae; genus Pinus; species Pinus taeda. Next base: position 24,913 of record APFE031483670.1, on the reverse strand, counting down.
TTAAGAATGATGTATGCACCATCATAGATATAGCACCCAGTAAAAGACGTATTGCTGAAGTGAAGATGACGAGGAACACGATGTTCCCTCTCAGAATAAGAGCATATTTGAAAAATAAAGTAGTAATTGCAGCAGTTACCCAAGAGGCTTTCCAAAGCGTGCCAAAGGATGAAAATTGGTTGTGGCACCTGAGATTTGGACACCTCAACTTTGGAGGTCTTAATTAGTTGAGCAGAAAAGGACTGGTAAGAGGATTACCATTGATAGAGAAACCAGACAGCCTTTGTGAATGCTGTATATTGGGAAAACAACACAGAGAAAATTTTCCATGAGGGAAAAGCATAAGGGCAAAAGCACCCTTAGAGATTGTCCACTCAGATGTATGTGGACCGATGCAAACCCCATCACTAGCAGGCAACCAATATTTTCTAACATTCATTGATGATTTTAAAAGAAAAACTTGGGTTTATTTCTTGAAGAATAAAAGTGAAGTGTTTGAAAAATTCCGAAATTTCAAAGCACTTGTAGAGAACCAAAGCGGCCTGCATATCAAAGTTCTGAGAACTGACAGAGGAGGTGAGTATATCTCCAAGGAATTCCTACGATTTTGTAGAGAAAATGGAATTCACAAGCAATTCACAGCTAGGTACACTCCACAGCAAAATGGTGTTGCTGAAAGGAAGAATAGGACCATCATGGATATGGCAAGGAGCATGTTAAAGGCAAAGCATTTGCCAAATGATTATTGGGCTGAAGCTGTAAATTGTGCAGCGTATATTTTGAACAAGTGCCCTACAAAAGCTGTGATGAACAAAGTGCCAGAAGAAGAATGGAGTGGGAGAAAGCAAGGAGTCACCCACATGAAAGTTTTTGGATGTGTGGCTTATGCACACATTCCAAATCAGCTAAGGAGGAAGTTGGACAGCAAAGGGGGGAAATGTATTTTCATTGGATACAACGAGGAATCCAAAGCTTACAGGTTGTATATCCCATCTACCAAGAAGTTTTTTGTGAGCAGAGATGTTCAATTTATTGAGGAGGAAGCTTGGGATGGAAGCATAGAGAAAACAGTAAATGTAAAAAACTGTTTGTCTCATGATGAAGATGATGAAGAGGTGGCTGAAATGCATCCCCAAACAGCAGCGCCAACACAAGGGCAGCAAGCGACACCCTTGAGGAGAAATGAAAGTGCTTCTCCAAGCACACCACAAAGTGGAAGTTCAAGTGCGTCTTCAAGCACTTGCACACCGAATGAAAGGGGGAAGAAATTTAGAAATTTGAGTGACATTTATGATGAAGGATTGAATTCCTTATTTGCTTTGTATTGTCATGTTGATGACCCTATTCATTTCGAAGATGCAATTAAGGATAAGAAATGGATAGAAGCTATGGATGAAGAGATCAATACCATAGAGAGAAACAAGATATGGGATTTGGTTGAGCTACCAAAAGGTAAAGAAGTCATTGGAGTTAAATGGGTCTATAAGACCAAGTGCAATGCTGAAGGAAAAATTGAAAGACACAAGGCAAGGCTGGTTGTCAAGGGATACAAGCAGCAGTATGGGAGAGACTATGAGGAAACTTTCACACCGGTTGCAAGAATGGAAACCGTGAGAGCAGTGTTGTTCATAGCAGCACAAAACAAGTGGAAAGTTTACCAAATGGATGTGAAGTCAGCATTCCTAAATGGAGTGTTAAAGGAAGAGGTCTACATTGAACAACCTCTAGGCTATGAGAAGAAAGGCCAAGAGCACAAAGTGTGCAGATTGAAGAAATCTCTTTATGGGCTGAAGCAAGCTCCAAGAGCATGGTACAGTAGGATAGATTCCTATCTACTGGAAAATGAGTTTGAAAAATGTGAGGGAGAACCCACAGTCTACATCAAAGAAAATGATGGTAAGATTTTAATTGTAGTATTATATGTTGATGATGTGATTTTTACAGGTAATGATGACTACCTCATTAAAAATTTCAAATCACTCATGAAAGAGGAATTTGAGATGACTGACATGGGTTTGCTGAGATACTTCTTAGGAATAGAAGTAGATCAAAATGAAAATGAGATTTTTATCTCACAAGCAAAGTATGTAAATGAAGTGTTGGGCAGATTTAATATGCAAGAGTGCAAGGCAGCAATCACTCCCACAGTAATGGGATTAAAACTCAGAAAAGAGGACAACAGCAAGGATTTTGATCCTAGCTTATATAAGAGTATAGTTGGCAGCCTTATGTATTTAACTGCAACTAGACCTGACATAATGTTTGCTGTTATTTTAATTTCCAGACTCATGGAGAGGCCAAAAGAAGCACATTGGCAAGCAACAAAAAGAATTTTGAGGTATGTTAAAGGTACAAAAACATTTGGCATTTTATATACTTCTTCAGAAAGTTCATATTTAGTTGGCTACACCGATAGCAATTGGGCTCGAAGTGTAGATGATCGGAAAAACACTTCCGGTTATGTTTTTCACATGGGTTCAGGAGCAATTTCATGGGCTTCTAAGAAACAACCCATTGTAGCGTTGTCTACAGCAGAGGCAGAATACGTGGCAGCTACAGCAGCACCGTGTCAAGCGGTTTGGATGAGAAGGATGTTGAGGAGCTTAGGCCAAGAGCAGGCAAAATCAACAGTGATTTTTTGTGACAATAGCTCAGCGATTGCATTGTCCAAGAATTCTGTGTTTCAAAAACGAACGAAACACATTGATACAAGGTTCCATTACATCAGAGAATTGATAAGCAATGGAGAAATTGTCTTAGGCGGACATTCTGACCAAGCCATTGGATCAGAAAAGCTTTGAGTTTTTAAGAAAGTGTTTAGGTATGATTGAATGCCCAGCAGTTGAAATTAAAGGAGAGTGTTGAAATTATAGTTTCAACTGCAGTTCTTACCTTTCGATGCGATGAGATCGCACATCACAAATCGCATATACGTTTGGAGCCTCCAATTTGTTCACTTGATTTCTGCGATTGCGATGGTGCGATGCGATCCGACCACAAATGGCAAATCGCACCAATATAATGGTGTCCCATCTTTCCTCACACAAATTGTGATTGTGCGATGTGATCCAATTTAAGTCAACCATTGAAGTACAGCCCTGCAGCAAATAAATTTGACGTGAAGTAAAAGTTCCTTTACCCCCAGTTTTGTCACTAAAACAGTAAATGTAATTTACTGTGGGTTGGTAAGTTTTGATGAAGTTTTTAATTTTACCATTTTCTATGAGCGGGAGTATGGGCACAAGTAAAAGTTGGTAAAAGCATTTAATTTTATTGTTTTTTATTTTCACGGGAGTATGGCATCTAAAACCATATATATATTCCTGTGTTTGTTTTTGTTAAGTCAGAGAGAGTGTACAAAGAAAAAACTTGCCGCAGCTAATGCAATTGAAAGGGAGGCACAACAGTGCATATGAAAAAGTGGCACAACAGTGCATATGAAAAAGTTCTTAATATGCAAAAAGGAGCACGCACCAGCGTGAGAAAAATCTGTGTAATTTCCACACAGCAATGAATGTAAACTTTCTGTAGTTAAAGTCTGTTTTTACAGCAGTGAATGTAAAAGAGATTATTACACAAAGCAGTAATATTTTGTTGAAAGGAAAACTATTAACACTAGTAAGATTATTGCAAATCTATTCCAAACATTAAAAACTCAGACAATAAATTGAAAATTAAAAGGGATTTTGGGAGCTAAAAAAAAGCAGAAGTTTGTTAAAGTGGATGTGCAAAATGGCACAGGATAGGAGCGCCTGTAAAAGGTCTTGCGGATTGTTTACTCAATAACATGGGGTCATCCCCAATCCCAATATAATGATTGAGTGAAGGGTGGGAGTGAATCTCCAATGCAAAAAATACAAGGAACGCTGATTCTGAGGCTGAATGTGGCTGTAATGCTAAACGTGGAAGCTGACAGCAATGGTAAAAGCTAAACCCAGGGCATCAGAAGCCATGAAACGGGCAGGCAAACAAACTTACAATATGATATCTTCTAATTGAAAGAGAGATAAGAAGACTTGCATTACATTGCCTAAGCACAGCGCGAACAATAGGTCTTTCCTTTCGTTTTATATCCCCTGTTCATAACAGAATATCCCTACCTGGCAAGTTGGAGTTGTAACAAACAGCCATAGGATATTCCTTGTTCTCGAAACTGGATGCCAATATCATGGGTGTCCCATGAGAACACTTCAACAAAACATCCCAACAAACATAGATTCTTCTTTTCTACATAGATTACAGATATAGTAAAAATCACTACATGTAAAATAAAAAAATTGTTTGCCATGATGCTCCTGCATCATAAATTTGTTTGCCATGATGCTCCTGCATCATAGTTAAGAATTTTACACATGACTTGCGTTACAATAACTCATTAATCTACCAAAATATGCATCCAGAAATTATATTAGATAGATTGATGACTCAGACGCATTTAAAAAAAAACATTGTGATACTATCATCTATTTTAACAAAAAAAACTATTTCTGTTGTATCGCGGAATCATTTATATAAATGCAATTTTTTTTCTAAGCAATCTTATGTTCAAGTTTTACATTAAAAAAAATATTTACGACTCAAAAAATTTAATCCCGATTAGACCTGTAAATCTATACTAATTAGACCTTTAAACCTATACTATTTAGCATACAAGGGCTAACCTCAATATCTCAAATTAATTTGAGGAAATCTGCAACAAAAACTCAGAAAATTGCATGGATGAAAAGTTGACTAGTTGCGTTTTGTTCACGCCAGTCCCTACCTTATACTACAAGAATACTTAATGCTATGCTAGATTCTGTCAAAACTAGAACTGTGAACTGATTAATTATGGAAAAGAACGGCCCATCCGAATCGCTGCTTGGGCTGTAGTCGTGATGCAGCAACAGACCGCGTCCTGGGATTTAGCCGCCTCCACCATTTCTTCTTTCATTAACCTACCAAAATATGCATCCAGAAATTATATTAGATACATTGATGACTCATGACGCCTTTAAAAAACATTGTGATCGTATCATCTCACGACATTCTCTTTTTACAAAAAACCATTTTGGTTGTATCGTCGAATCATTTATATATATCTATGTATTTTCTCTGTTCTTTTTTCTGAGCATTTAAAAAAAATTAATGTGTAATTTTTTTCCAAAGCAATCCTAAAAAACAAAACGTGTAATTTTTTTCTGACCAATCTTATGTTCAACTTTTACAATTAAAAAAAATATTTACAACTCAACAAATTTAATCCCGAGTTTACCTGTAAATCTATATTTGTGAGCATACTATGGCAAACCTCAATTTCTAGAACAGCCCATCCGAATCGCTGCTTGGGCTGTAGTCGTCATGCATCGATAGATCACGTCCTGGGATTTAGCCCTTTGCTTGTCATTATCGCACCTCTTCCACCATTTCTTATTTCTTGAATACCATCAGCACGTCGTCCAGATAAAGAACCTCCACCACCTCCATTTCTGTTCATAAGATCACTTCTTCCATTTCCTCGATCTCCGTTGAAATACCCACCACGTCCTCTTGTACTATCATAGCTGAATTCCTCTCTAGAAGGACGTTTCGCATTGATAAATACTCTTCTTGGACCCATTGGCATTGGGGATGCGTGAATTGCAGCTTGGACTGAAGCTGCTTCTTCAAATTCAACAAACGCGTAACTGGATCTACCTTCTCTCGTAGACCTAACTTGGACACCATAAGGCTTAATTGTTCCAAACTTCTTGAACTCTACCTTAACCTTGGGAGGTGTAATATCCGCAGGCAGGTTGCTGATAAAAACACAGCGCTGATTTCTTTCTGCAGCGCTTTTGTCTGTCATATTCACAGTAGTGGAACATATGGGTTTAGCTGTAGAAGATGCCTTCGGTCGAGTGGAAGTATAGTTAGTTGCTTTACATTGAAGACACAGTTTGTCAAGTGCAACAAGGGATGGGATTGCAATTTCCTTATTATTTGATGCATAAGAATTTTCTGGTACATTTTGAGGTAGATCAGGAAATTCTTGAGAAGGAGAAAGAGCAGGGGCAGGTGGGCCTTCATTAACAAGTGCGACAATGGATGGTGCTGCATTTTCTTTATCACTTAATGCAAAAGACTTTTCTGGTGCACTTTGAACTACAACTGGAATTTCATGAGGATGAGCAGGGGCAGCTGGACCTTCTCTATGAACATGTTCAAATGTTGAAACATTTTGGTCTGTTGAGCCTTCTGGGACTTCCCTAGACTTCTGATGCATGTGTACCTTCCAAAGAACAGAAGCAGGTTCCTCTACCACTGTTGTGGGTTGCTCAATAACACTCTTCTGATCTTGACCTACCGCTTCAGACCTGACAGATGGCTCTGAGACAAGATCAACTTTGGGTAGATGTTGTTCAACAATGCGGCCATTTGTCAAAATAAGATTTGGTTGATCTGGTTCTTCACCCACGTACCTAAAAATATCATTCAAAATGAAGTACCCATTTTCTCCAGGAGCCAAGAAAAAGGACTGAGAGAAGGTACGTGTTTCGTTGGTTTTAAATGTAACTGATCCACATACGAGAACGAGTACTCCATTCTTGTAAGATGCCTGCGAATCAATTGTCTTGATGTCCACCTTCTTGGGAATTTGATTATTCCGGGCTGGGCGGCTAAGTATACTGTAATCCTTATAAAATGTGTACAACAAATGAGGACACAGAACAACAAAATTGTAATAATTGGTCACAAAGGCTATCACAGTAATATGTGAATTAAGAACCACAGGAGCCATGACTATGCCTTCTTGTTGGTAGACGGACATTTACGCTCTGAGGCAATTAGTGAAAAATTAAATTGAATTCGTTCAATAGCGGGATGGAGCAGAGAGGCAAGTAACGCCCTGTAGCCTTCACGTTGCTTTTTACGTCCTCCTGAATCTCGGCTTCGTAGCTGTAATGCGAATTGAAGTATGCAAATTTTATGATTGAATTATGAAATTAAACCATATTAAAGCCATATTTATAGCCAGTAGGGGAGCCCAAAAAATAATTTCAATTGCCGTTATCGTAGGCTCAGCGATCCCCGTTATTTCTCAGTTTAGACACATTGGTAGACTCTCCCTTTTCCGCCATTATGATCATAAGTGCGGTCCTATTTTCACCACCATTTTAGAGGGATTCGAGTTTAACCTTAAAGCCTAAAATCCATTGGATAAGTTTGAACCATGTATATGACCACTATTGTGATTGAAAATAAATAAAGTAGTGATCAACTATAAATGATAGTTCTTATGTTTTACCAAATAATTGTTATTTATCATCATTTTAGGTTTAGTAAATGAGGAAGTAATCGATTCACCATACGTGGATGATGCGTTATTTGAACTCTTACCTTTTTTAATGATGATTTATGAAAAGTAAATTAATTAAATATTAATAAATAATGGGTAGAGGTTTTCAAATGGGTGAGGATCAATGAAAAGGGGAGCTATATGCGGCCATCTCATTTAGATAAGGAATTAAGGGACGTGGGCGGTCCCATGAATGTTAAATGTTGAGAAGTTATAACACGTGGGTGATCATTAAGGCTTCCAAAACGTTGACACGATTAGAAAGTGATGGGAGCTAGTGGCATGCACTTTGCTCAATAATTGAAATAGAGCTAATCGTGGGATGGAAATTGGTATTAAGACTTCTCCCATGGCACTTAGTTTAGAAACATTTATCGTGATTGTTTTGTCGGAGCATCTGTGAAGAGGTCATCATGGGTAGGGAATGCAATTCATGGAGTGGAGAGAGTAAATGTGGAGTGAGAAAAATCATGAAGTGGTTTTAATTAAAGAGAATCTTGTTCATTTGTTAGGAGAGTAACCATTTATGAGAGTTGTTTCTTTCTATGATCTACTCTATTGATTAGGAATTGGTAATTTAGCTTTTTTCTCAAATTTATTTTTAGACAATTTTCTTTGCTAACTTGCAGGGTCGTTGACACTTTTTTGTTTGGCGGCTCAAGGTCTCGCATTTTCTTTTCTCTTTCCCTTGTCCCTGTATTCTTTGGCACATATTTCCCCCCTTTTCTTGGTGGTCTCAACATTCTTCCCTATTGCCTTTTTGTTTCTCTTTGACACGAACTTCATTTCTCTCAAGCATTGTTGAGCCTTCATCTTTCTCTCAGTTCCTTAGTGTTGTTGGCTCTCCTGTCAACTTGGACTCCTAGTAAGCCTCCCTTCTAGTGTTTTATGGTTGTTTGGTGCATATGGGGGCTCTTCATTCTTCACCCCTTTACTCTTATGATAACATTAATATTATCTCTCCTAGGCGGCTCCACTATTAGTGGGTATATTTTACTTGGCAACCTCCTATATTTATGAATCCCTTAGTTTATCCTAGCTCTCGCTCGAGTATTCCTATACTGTCATTCTCCCCCATGGCTCATCAGTGGGCCCGAGTTAGAAGGGGGGCCATCTATTACTAAGAACATTCCCATGAGGGAAATACATACATGCAACACTAGCTACAAGACTTTGCTATGTGATATCGTGACCTCATGTGAGGACACATATAAGAAGAACTCAACCAAGCTAAAGGGGGAGATTCCTCTCAAGGATCTCCCCTTTTAGATACAAAGGTTGTTACAAAATGAGAAAAATAGATCTGAGACATAGGGCACATGAGGGGCTGCTTCAATCAATATGTGCAAGTTGATTTTTACTAGCATATGAAGTTTTTACTAGGGCATAATCTCTTGGATTTGCATGAGAACCATGCAAATATTCTTCATTCCCTTGAGCACTTGATGGATTTAGATCAAATAATGAGGAGAATAAAACAACGTATTGGCATACTCTTACAATGGGGAGAACATTCAATGACCTAAAAGATCCCATCCAAATCATATTCTTGCACTTAGACCCCTTGGCCTAATTGTGTAATGTTCATGTTTTGTGTCCCGTTTGTTACAAATGCTATCATGTAAAGCCACTTAGTTCAAAATTTAATTATTAGTTATTTAATTTTGTCTCTTCTAGTATACAATTACTTCTTTCCTCTCTATGGATGTAATTCCCCCTCCCATCCCCTATGACATTTCGAAGATGATGTCAGGTGTTACATTTAAGTAGCCTAACATCCATGGTCTCATTATGGAAATGGGATTACAATTTTTTCTTTCCAAAATTTGGAAAAATTAACTTCGATAACACTATCGCATCCAACTCATTAAGAGCTTTTTGACAATATAATTTTTACCTCAATACAACCTCTAGATCAAGGGATATGTCCCTTAAAAGTTTAACAACGAGGTAGTTCCATGTGGGACTTGTATGACCAATGGTTAAACCCTTTGTAACTTGAAGCCCCTATCGGACTAGTTTGAGTAAATGAACTCCTTATATTCATTGCAGGGCCCTTGTTCCTCTCCTATAGTTAACAAGAGGTGGGGTTGGGACAAATGGGAGGGGTGGTCTGCAATTTGTCGCTTCTACGAATAAACCCACAATAGGTTTTCCTTACCATATATTCTCCTCTTGACCACCTATTTACACAAAAAACCTATATTAATATTCCCCCCTACCTTCTCAACATATAAAGAGTATGGTGGGGGTTCACTATTCATCATTTCGGTGAATGTGGTCCTGACCACGTTCATGTACATGTCATACGTTGTGCCCCCTTGGAATCTATATGACATCCACATCACTTACTCTCCACATAATCCTTTCGTCCATGTATTTCTAATGTCATGGTGATGCAAACTACCATGTGGCATCCTTTGATGGCACAATATAACATCTTCACCATGTTGGAATACATAAAAACAATGCTTAGAAATCAATGCTTTTATTTGGGCAAGATTAATTCTCACCTAGATCATGTGGAGGGGCACATTGCAAGTGATTCTGATAGTGGATATTTTCTAGATCCTCTAGGATTGAGTGAAAGGGTACAAACAAATATTTCTTCTTCAAAAAATGGTTAGCATTCCTATTGCTTGGCTTTGAAGTTATATGTTCTCTCTTTTTTGGTTATGCCCATTCAGAAAGGCTTTTGACTTTATGTCTTGCTTACTTTTTAGTATTCTATGGAATGGTCATCGTGGAATGTCCAGTCTAGTGAATTTTGTGGTCATTGAGTAGTGCTCAACCTTGTGAAATTTCTATGCAAGGTTGCATGGAAATATGAAGACCAGTTTGTCTTAACGATTTGAGAAGGATTAAAATCCCTAGCAAACAATCTATAACAAGTATGCGATCTTGAGTTTTATGTAATACAAAGTATAGGAAATAAATGTTTACATAACTAATTTTTTATTTATTTAGACAACTTATATAGTTTTCGTATATTATGGCCATGTAGTCATTGAAAATATTGATTATGTTTCTAGCTTTGGGAATTCGAGATGGATAATGCAATTAAGTTTAATGTACTTAAAGAGACAATCTTGACTACTCTAGTGTTTTGCAGATCTTATATTAGTGGCCTCAAATTATGGAATGGTACATTAATGTCATCATTTAGATTTCTTTTTTCTTGGTTGGAGTTTTGTTGTTCTAAATTTATGTTTGATAATGGGAGATTTGGGCTCTCACTAAATTCCATAGTAGCCAATTTCCATACAATTTAATCTGGTGATCGTGTTTTCCTTATCATCTAGTTATTGGTTTTTCAACTTTAAAATGAATAAAAATTTAAAAATAATGAAACAAACAAGAAAAGAAAAGAAATTAATTTAGAATGCTTAACTAGAATATGTAGACAAAATATCATGTTGACTTACACTCAATATAGATCACTAATCACCATTTATCCGAATGACACCTAAAAATATACATCACACAATGGGCGCCTAAAATATAGATGACATCAAGAATGTGTGCATCTTCCTAAGAACAAATGCATGTTTTGGAGCCATGTTGAGCTAATGGCGTAGATCACATCTTAGTCCTATGCTTGGCCCTTGTACATTATGGGCATTCTTGCATGAGCATGTTTGTGATAACCCAATTTCCACTTTTTAGGCCATCATGTTCATGCAAATGCCATTAAAAATATTTCTATTTTTAATAACAATTTTCCACTTTTTATTATTAGTTGATCCTAATAATATAGAAAGAAAACGGTTTTAATAAATTTGCAATAAGAAAATTAATAAATGCTTTTTCATGTTGAGTTATTAATGAAATTAAAAAATGATTGTTTTTATTAGTGAACAAAATAATATTATATTCTATTGAGAGTTGATTGCAAGGGAGGTGCTCTACAACTTAATTTAGGGTAGACGCCATATAATATGGCATTACCAAAATCAATAAAAGAATCAGTTATCAAGATATGTACATGAAAAAAACAATTAACTATAAATAAATATTTATGTTAATAGGTGTCCATATTAGAAATACAATGCTAGACTTTAGAGTTTTTTTTTTAAATTAGAATAGAGTTTTTAATTAAAAATATTATTAGTATGTTTGAGATTTAATTAAAAAAATATTCGTTATCACTTAAATAAATATTTGTTGCATTTTATTAATAAATATTTATAGTTATTTGTGTTATTAAAAATTTATTTAGCCATGTCGCTAACTTCCAACTTTAGTATCTAAATTCTTTCCAACAATAATGCCACATTTGTTTTTCTTGCTTCCCTATGTGACCTAAGTATATATGTCATTTAACCTATGGTCAAACTAATTATATATATACATACATATCTATATAACAACATGTAAAAACCCAAACTAACTTAGACTTATATTAAACGCAACCATAAATAAAATTTCTTAAAATACAAATTTGTTATTATTTAATAAAAATGAAATTTAACCCCTATATTGTGCATACTTCAAAGATATGAATTTGATTATTTTTAAATTGGTATTTAAAATATATATAGTTTTATTTTTTATGCGCAGAATACTTTACAATGGAGTGTTAATCGACTTGAGATCCGTGACGGAATCGCGGAAATGAGGTTAAATCTTGATTTTTAGCAGGTAAAATGGTTTTTTAACTGCATATTTGGATTCAGCGCCCTGAAAAACCCCTGGGAGCCATTGATTGTGCAGAAACTAGCTATCAAACTTGGGATTCCAATGAATTGCTTCCGGATTTTGACCGGAAAAATCCGCCGGAAAGTCTTTCAAAAAGTCGCGTTATAGACTACTACTTAAGAAATGCACTTCTGGATGTGTGTGGTCTTTGCAATGCATGGCCTTCAGAGTATTAGAGAACATCATTTCACATGAAAATGTTATTTTTTTCACCTTTTAGTTGGCTTAATATGAAATTTTATTCTATAGTTTATTTATTTATATTCTGGTGTAATTTAACTATTTTATGTTTTGCTCAAAATTCAACAATACACTATTTTAGGATTTTTTTATTTTTTAAATTTTATTTTTACGTGGATAAATAATTCATTACTTTTTTTTTTAATTTACGAATTGTGTAATTTATAAGTAATTTTAACAATTTTTTCCAATTTTAAAGAAAATTTAACGAAAAAAACCATTGAAACTAGCATAGGTCCATCTACGTTTTGATCTACCAAGCATTTAGATGGATTGATTCTCTCAACATGCTAACATATTTTTGAGTGCAAAACTTGAGAAAAGGTTTGCACTTAGACAAATTTGATTATTTTTTCTAGATCTAAAGTTAGATGGATCTATGTTGGTTATTAAAAAATAAAGTCTACCAAGGGCCGAGAGAGAAAAATCACTCAAGATGAAAATCTCTAGTTGAGTGAAAAACTTGAGGAAAGGTTTGCAGCGTGAGAAATTTGATTCCTCTAGTCTCTGCTGGAAACAAGGATCAACTATGACACTACTGAGGGGGGAGGGGGATTGAATCAGTAGTGAGACAAAATTATATAATATTTCCCAAATTATACTTTCTAATTACTTTAGCAATAGTTCATGGATCAACAACACAACTCAATCATCAGAAACATAATATCATAAGCACAATAGCAACATAAAGACACGGAATTAAACTTCCTTCTATTACAGGTTTCAACTCGATTACATCAATTCCCCACAAGCTACCACTTGTAGGTTTATCAATTGCTACTGAAGGAAATTCTATCTCGACTTCTTTATAAACTGCCATTCAAAGGGACTGCTACCCCTACTCATTTACCAATACTCACTAGAAGGGACTCTTTCCCCTACTCGTTTATGAGTCTCTGCTGAAAGGGACTCTTTCCCCTAAACATTTATCAATAACCACTGGAAAGAGCTCTAACTCCTAATGTGAAAGCTACCACTTGTTGGATTTTTTGAATCATCTTTCATTTATTTTCAAACTAGAACTAGTAGACCTCTTACCTCATAAACAAGTAAATTTTTCACTGCAGCTTCTCACAAAAAACACCATACAAACACCTTTAGTAATCTCTCATTACTGATGCAAAATCCTTCAACAATCGCTAATTATCGATAAAATCACACGATCAACAATCTATGTTTAAAGTTTGATGCATACCACCATCATGCATTATGTTGCACCAACAACTCTCACACACACTCTCGAACACTCTGTTGGTCTTTCACAATATTCTGCACTCATCGTTACTTATTCATCACTCATCTTCTTGAATTATTACTTTAAATAGTCCATAGCTGTTATTTTTGGTATTAGATTTGAGTTACCTTACTACATGGTTTTCTTATTTTTTTTCTTTGTCCTATTCAGCTCAATCTTCTAAATCTTCTCATCATGTGTTAGGTCCCTATAATACTAGTGTATTCCCTTATTATTATTTTCATTGTAGCCCCTTATTGTTATTGTGTTCCCATGTTGTCCCCATATTATTATTATTGTGCCCCAAAGGAGCCCACTATTGTTTTTATAGTGCCCTTACATTATTATTGTTATGTTGGCTCTGATTATGTTGTGACCCCTTAGAATTCTATATATAGATTGTAGCGAAAGATGTCGAATTTATATGGTCTGAAAACTGTCAAGAAGCCCTAGATACCTTGAAAAGCAAACTTGTGATTGCCCCAATTTTGAGAGGCCCAAACTCATCGCTGCCTTTCCACATTCACACAGATTCCTTGAACAAAGAAATAGGAGCAGTCTTAGGACAAATTAATGAAAAGTTACCTTATCCCATATACTTTATAAGCAAAAAATTGTCAAAGATAGAGTTAAACTACATGGTAACTGAGAAGGAACCCCTAGCTGTAGTGCATTCCTTAAACAAATTCAGACATTTTATCACAGCCTATCAAACCTTTGTGCACACTGATCATGCTGCAATTAGATATTTAATGAAAAAACTGGATGTAAAAGCTCAGATTATTAGATGGTTTCTTTTACTACAACAGTTTGATTTGACCATTGTTGATAAGCCTGGTAAAGAAAATGTTGTTGCTGACTTTGTGTCTAGAGTAAATTTGCGTGCAGGTGAAGAAGGAATCGTGGATGATCAAATTCCATATGAGCACCTATTTGCTATCTCAGTACTCTTTCCAAAGTTTGATGATATAACAAACTACTTGGTTTCAATATAGTTCCCACCACACCTGTCCTCAAAGGAGAAGAGCAAGATAGTGAGGAAAAGTTCCCCTTTCACCTAGATTGGGGGTAATCTCTTCAAACTTGGCCCAGATCAGATCTTGAGAAGATGTGTCAGGGAGGAGGATGTTTTTGACATCCTCTTGACCTGTCATGATGGGCCTTGTGGAGGTCATTTTGCAGCAAAGAGGACTGCCTTCAAAATCTTACAAGCAGGCTACTATTGGCCCACTTTTCATCAAGATGTGAGGAGATACACTAGCCAATGTAATTGGTGTCAATGGATGGGGAAACCTACTCCAATGGATGAGATGCCCATGCAACCTCAAGTGACCTTTGAGCCATTTGAGAAGTGGGGCATGGACTTTGTGGGTCCTATCAACCCTCCTTCAAAACAAAAGCAGTACATCATTGTGTGAACCGATTACCTAACAAAGTGGGCAGAAACGAAAACAATCAAACCAGCAACAGACGAAAAAGTAGCTGGGTTTTTAAGACAAAATATATTCTATAAGTTCGGGTATCCAAGAGGATTCGTCACAGATCAAGGCAGTCAGTTCACATCCAATTTGATTGAAGACCTACTCACACATCATAAAATCAAGCATAGGACTTCCACCCCTTACCATCCACAAGCCAATGGGCAGGTGGAAGTCACTAACAAAGCTTTGGAAGGAATTTTGACCAAGGTAGTGAGCAACAACAGAAAATATTAGGCAAACAAATTAGTTGAGGCCACCTGGGCCTACAACATAACATGGGAGACCACCACAGGGTTCACACCCTATGCACTTGTCTATGGGAAGAAGGCTTTGCTATCCACAGAATTTGAATACAATACACTAAGGATGGCATCTCAGCTGGACCTAGACCTCAGCCACGCACAGAAGGAAAGACTACTCCAGCTCAATGGATTAGATGAACAAATATTGCATGCCCTTCTCCACATAGAGGTAGTTCAGCTTCAGAGGAAGATATGGCATGACAAAAATATCAAGGAGAATCAATTCCAAGAGGAAGATTGGGCACTGCTCTATGACTCAAGGTATAGAGACTTCAAAGGCAACTTGAGGAAAAGATGGTTGGGACCCTACACTTCGGAAAAATGCAATGAGAATGGTTCAGTTCTGATCAGAACTATTGATGAGGAAGCCATCCCCATGCTTGTTAATGGACATAGGCTGAAAATTGTTAGAAAATTAAATATTATGGAGAAATGGAACACATAAAATATTGCAGAAATATAAACACAGAAAATGCACAAAACAAGAGAGACACAAATATACGCAGTTCACCCAGTTTGGGCTACGTCCACCTCAAACAGCCAGTCCTTCCTTTCTATTATGCAGCAAAATGAAGAGACACAACCTACAACAAATCCGTTGTAATATCCTCTGTTTTCTCTCACAGTCTCACCTCTCTGTTTCTCACTCACACCGAATACACATCTACCTCACAACCTCAAATAAAATTCCCTCATACAAAGAGAGGGGTTGCCTTCTAGGGCAAAAAACCCTAAACTAAACATAAGTTC
Source organism: Pinus taeda (assembly GCA_000404065.3). Classification (NCBI taxonomy): domain Eukaryota; kingdom Viridiplantae; phylum Streptophyta; class Pinopsida; order Pinales; family Pinaceae; genus Pinus; species Pinus taeda. Next base: position 8,890 of record APFE031483670.1, on the reverse strand, counting down.
TACCGTGAGATCATCCGCCTAATGAATGGCCCAGATTGACTAGAAATTACTATACTTTTACAAGGCAAATTTACATCTGTTTTTAGCCTCCCCCACTGGGGGACCGCTGGCCCCCGGACCCCCCAGCCGGGGGGGATCGGCCCACCCAGACCCCCGCGGGGGGGACAAGTCCCCCCCGCGTGGAGGGGTGTACAAAACTTCCTGGGGTATACATTTGGCTTAAACAAAGACCTCTAAACAATCATGCTCCACACACAACAAAAATTTACAAGAATCCCCTCTCCAAGTGAGAGTTCAATGAAGAATTTAATAAGAAAGTGATGGTAGTGGAGCATGTCTTAGCCTCCACACACTGAAGAAACAAAAAAAATGAAAAAATAAGGACTCAAGGGAAAACTTCCATGAGGCGCCTGAGTCGCATCATTAGGTTGAAAACCTCTTCTGAGATGGCCTAGTGATGCCAAAAAAAAAAAAAAAGAGAGAGAAAAACGAGAAAAGAAAAAGAGAATAAGATCCTTGGGTGAAAACCTCCCTTGGAGGCACCCAAGGCAGGAAATCAGGGTGAAAACCTCGTTGAGGCGCCCTAGTTGTCTTAAAAAAAAAATAACAGAGAAAAGAAAAAAGAAAATTGAATTTTAATGTGCATTGTAGGTTGTAGGATGACCACAGGGAGCAAGAGGAGATGCCATAGAGCATATTTCATCTCCTCCACACTATTCTCCATCATTTCTATCCTTTCTTCCACCCCACTATGTTTTTTTCCAGAAACTGTGTTCTACAGGAGGCCCTGTGTTTTCTACAGTAGGCTCCTGTAGGAATCACCGAGAGCTAGAAATGGTTCCAAAAGCAGTATTTAGGGGCTAGGAAGCTTCATGAAGAGCATGTACACCCTCCTACAACTATCCACCCTCCTACAACTATCCACCCTCCTTGCCATCCATCCCACACCTGCATCACCTCATCATCATCATTTTTTTCCTTTATGTCATAGAGAAACACAAAAACTAGTTTTTAGAAAAAAAAATCAAAAAATAAGGGGAGGAGCACCTCAAATCTCACCTGGAAGCTAGCACTTGTTGGATTTTTTGAATCATATTTCATCTATTTTCAAACTAGAACTAGTAGACCTCTTACCTCATAAACAAGTAAATTTTTCACAGCAACTTCTCACAAAAAACACCATACAAACACCTTTAGTAGTCTCTGATTACTGATGCAAAAACCTTCAACAGCCACTAATTATTGATACAAATCACACGATCAATAATCTATGTTTAACATTTGATGCATACCACCATCATGCATTATGTTGCACCAACAACTCTCACACACACTCTCCAACACTCTATTGGTCTTTCACAATATTCTGCACTCATCTTTACTTATTCATCACTCATCTTCTTGAATTATTATTTTAAATAATCCATAGCTATTATTTTTGGTATTAGATTTGAGTTACCTTACTGCATGGTTCTCTTATTTTTCTCTTTGTCCTGTTCAGTTCAATCTTCTAAATCTTCTCGTCATGTGTTAGGTCCCTATAATACTAGTGTATTCCCTTATTATTATTTTCATTGTAGCCCCTTATTGTTATTGTGTGCCCATGTTGTCCCCATATTATTATTATTGTGCCCCAAAGGAGCCCACTATTGTTTTTATTGTGCCGTTACATTATTATTGTTATGTTGGCTCTGATTATGTTGTGACCCCTTAGAATGCCATATATAGAATGTAGGGCTTGTCATTTGTATCATCCAAGAATTGTTCATTTGTGTAATGTAAAGGAGGTTTCCGCCTCACAGAGGATGATTTTGAAGTCGTTGATCTATCTTTTCTTCTATTTTGTGAGCTGGGTGCATAACATTTGCTATGAGAGCTTTGGATTCTAGGGTTTCACTGCTTCAAATAGGTCATCGTGGAATTTTTGCTATAAAGATTTTTATACGAAGTTTCAGAAGCTGAAATTAAAACCCGTTTGAGTTGAAATCTTATTCAACCTTTATTATGAATTTCAAAACTTTTCTCCCTATAGTTTCGGAGATATGATCCAAGGAATTTAGGGTTCTTGTAGGCTCTTGATTTATATCTCAAACATGTGACCTCGGGAAAATCATCATAAATTTCTCTATGAGAATTATATTGAAATTTCGTAAAAAATTACAAAGATCAGATGGACTGTAGTGTGTTGTATATAGTTTCCAGGTCTGAAGGATGAACGACTGACATGTGGCGCTTCGTACAACTTCACTCTAGTGAACCATTTTATAACTAGGTGTTGAAAATAATACTGAGAGGGGGGGTGAATCAGTATTATCTAGTCCTTTAAACAAATCTTCCTTATTTATACTTTGAATTATTTTTGCATATCAGTACCATAAAATAATGAGCATGAACAAGAAAAACAAACAATCACATCAAAGAACACTAGATATAAGGTGGAAACCTGATGTGGGTGAAAACCACCTGCTACAATATGTCTCTATCTTCTTTCAATTTAGAAACTCCTTTTACAATGGTCTTGTACTGGTGCA
>APFE031483659.1:122123-135637 GCA_000404065.3 Pinus taeda | reverse complement strand
CCCCTTCATTGCACCGATTTCGGGGGGGGGTCACAGGGGGTTTGAGGGGTGCAGGTAACACCACTCTTTGGGGTCTGGGGCAGTGCCCTGGAAAATTTTGTTTTTGGACCCTATATTAGGTTGGGCGGACCTACCTATGGTTTTGTGCATGATTTTTCGCACATGGTTTTGGATGCGATGGTTTTCGGCCCATGGTTTTGGATGCGATGGTTATCGTTCCATGGTATTGGATGCTTTAGCATGTATAAATATGTATTGTAACATTGAAAGGAACATATTGAAAAATCAAGATAGTAGTCTCGGTCTTGGAATCCAGGAGTAAATCTCTGTGTATATGTGTTATGCTCTCGCATTGTTTATTTTCTGTGTTTTTAGAATTTGCATGCAGGTAATTTCTATACGGGGTTAAAACCTACAATGATGGCCATTATGAATTCTTGTTCATGCCATTTGGTCTCTGTAATGCTCCATCCACTTTTCAAAGCATCATGAATCACCTGCTAAAACCATATCTTTGAAAATTTGCCCTCGTGTTCTTTGATGACATTCCCATCTACAGCCTAACCTGGGAAAAACATCTCCATCATGTAGCCCTGATCTTGCAACTACTTCGAAATCACAAATTATTTGTCAAATTGTCCAAGTGCTCTTTTGGCATGGAAGAAGTTGAGTATTTGGGACACATTGTGGGTCATGAAGGTGTGAAGGTTGATCCCAAAAAGATACAGGCAATGCATGATTGGCCCCAACCAAAAACCTTGAAGAGTCTAAGGGAATTCTTAGGTCTCACTGGCTACTATCGCAAATTTGTCTGCAATTATGGTCGCATTGCTAGACCCCTCACTAACCTTCTCAAGAAAAATTCATTCCTTTGCACTGATGCAGCACAACAGGTGTTTGTGGCTGTCAAACAGACCATGTGTTCCACTCTAGTATTAGCTCTACCTGACTTCACCAAATCTTTTGTGATTGAATGTGATGCTTCAGTAACTGGTATTGATGTTGTATTAATGCAGGAAGGTCGAGCTTTCACTAGCTAACAACTGAGTGGGAAACATATGGGACAATCTACCTATGAGAAAGAGATGATGGCAATCTTACATGCAGTATATACCTGGCGACCATACTTATGGACGATGTTTCCAAATTTGCATAGACCATCAAAGCCTCAAATATTTTTTGGAGCAGCGTCTATCATCGCCACAACGAAACAAATGGTTGGCCAAAATGTTGGGATATGATTATGAGATAATTTACAAGAAAGTACGTGACAATGTAGTAGTAGACGTTTTATCGCGCCAATTGAGGATGAAAGCACCCTACTATCAATCTCTCTTCCTGTACCAAATTGGATTGAAGAAGCCTGCAAGGAATGGTTTTCATGCCCCTCACTCTCCCAACTCATTAATAACTTAAGAGTAGATCCTAATTCCTCAATTGGCTACTCTTAGAAGGATGAGATTCTTCGCTATAAGGATCGAGTAGTGATATCTCTAACATCCACCCTCAAAACTCGCATTTTGGCAAAGTTGCACTCATCTCCCACTACCATGCATGTAGAATTTCAAAAGACTTATGCTTGCACTTGACGTTCCTTCTTTTCGACAGGCATGAAGAATGACATTCTTACTTTTGAGGTTGAATGTGATGTGTGTCAACGCCACAGAGGAGAAACAAATAAGTCACCAAGAACCTTACAACCATTGCCAATCCCTGCCTCCGTCTCGACGGATGTTTCTATGGATTTCATTACTAATCTACCAAAGTTGGGCAACAAATCAACCATCATGGTGGTTGTGGAAAAACTTTCTAACTACTCATTCTTGTGCTCTGCCCCACCCATTTACCCCCACTTTGGCGGCTCAAGATTTCATGGACCAGATCTTCAAACTGCATGGCATGCTAACTTACATTGTGTCTGATCGTGACCCAACTTTCACTAGCAAATTTTGGCAAGAAATTTTCAAGCTACAAGGCATCCAACTCCTACTAAGTACTGCCTATCATACCCAAACTGATGGTCAAACTGAAGCAGTAAACAAATGTTTGGAGACATACCTAAGGTGTTTCACTTCAGAAAAGCAGCATCAATGGGTACAATGGCTACGTTTAGCTGAATGGTGGTATAATACTAACTATCATGAAGCCACCAAGATGACTCCATATGAAGCAGTTTATGGCCAACTACCACCTTCACCTATTTCTTATATCCTTGGATGCTCTAAGGTGCAAGAAGTTGATCAACTCCTATAGAATCGTGCTGCCATGATAGCATGTCTCAAAGATAATCTCCATCAAGCTCAGAATCGAATGAAGCAACAGGCATACCAACATCATTTAGAGTGCACATTTCAAGAAGGGGATCAAGTATTCCTGCGATTGCAACCATATGAGCAAACATCCCTCAAAGAAAAGGGTTGCCCAAAATTAGCTCCCAAATTCTACGAACCTTATCAAATAATTTAGCGCATTGGAGCAGTAGCCTACAAGCTGGCCTTGCCACCAACTTCAAAAATCCATCTAGTCTTCCATGTGTCATGCCTCAAGTAAGTGGTGGGGAACAATTGCCGAATTCAAACCATTCTACCCAAATTGCATGAGGAAGGTTCACTCTAGCTCCAACTTGAACAGGTCCTCGATATTCGTGAAATACATTTGCGCGGCCGCATGATCAAGGAAGTCCTCGTCAAGTGGAAAGACACCTCTTCAGAAGATGCGGCCTGGGAACCACCACTATTCTTCAGTAGTTTCCACAGTTTTAGCCTTGAGGACAAGTCTGCTTTTGATGGGGGAGGGCATGTTAGGGTCCATCCCTAACCCGTTCATTTATGTAATAAACCCAATAAGGTCGAGTCATAGTCATAGTTAGTTAAAGAGTCAATAAAGCCTGTATTAGTAATTGTAAGTGGTTAACCCGTATTTAAGAAAGGGACCACAGTTACTTGCAAATGGGCCATGGTATTAGATATATGGTATTGACAGAACCATGGCAATGACCCATGGTATTGTATGTATGAATCCTATATAGAGGCTAGAGACTCCCCATTGAGAAATATCGAGTCTTATTTTGTAATTGAGCTCTGCTCTCCTGGAGGTTGCCCCCTCGAAGAGGCATGTGAGCATTGCTTTCATCTCTGAATAATAAAATATTTGTTTTTTTTCTCATTTTATTATGTGTTATCGGTTGTATTTCTTTGCATATTTGGTATTTTGGAATTTCTCGTAGGTCAAAAGCATAACACTTGAAAAGAGCGCAATCAAGTGGATCAAAGCAAAATGAGCAACAAGACACTTCTATGGATGGGAAGAAGAAGCAAAAAAGGGGAAAAGATAAAAAGATGGCAACCACAACACACTAGTGCAAAGATCCTAGCAACCACTGCAATATTGATGGCCAAATAGAGAAGAAGTATTGGAAGTTGCATCCAGAGCTAAAGCCAAAGAACAAGAAGAAAGATAATACGAAGAAGAATCTCATGGCCACTGATTCAAGCAACCAATTTGAAAGCAGCTCGGACGTGGATGAGAAGATCATATTTACATCAATGCAGGAGGAGGTGAATCTGAGTAGCCTTCAACAACATGAAGAGAAAGAAACGACCAAACTCTTCCATGTAAAGATGCATGTCAAGAAGATGAAGTTTGGTGCCCTATTTGACTCAGGATAGCAAGCAAATCTCATTGTAGCAGATCTGATCAAGAAGTTGGGGTTGGAAGTTCATGATCATCCAAACCCATATCCACTGGGATGGGTGCATAAGGATGTAGAGCTGAAGGTAACAAAACAATGAAAAATTAGATTTGCTATTGGTGCTAATTTTATTGGTGAAGTAGATATGGATGTTGTTTCCCTTGATGTATGTGGATTTGTGCTTGGAAGTCCATACATGTACATGTGTGATGCAATATTCATGAGGAGAGATAACCAGTACTGACTCATCAAGGATGGGAAATCGTTCATCATTAACTCACACAAAGGCAAGTTAAAAATTTCACTAGTAAGTGCTAACCAGGCCAATAAATTGATCAATTCCAACAAGAAGTATGGTTTATTGTTTTTAAGAGAAAGCCAGTATGTAGAGGAGCCAATAAGAGGCAAGGCATCCCTACACGGGTGTATTAAGAAATAAAAACAACAATTGGAGGAGTCGTTATAGACATACAAGGACATGTTTTGAGAGCCTAAAGGGTTACCCCCTAAGAGAGAAATGGAGCATGAGATCCAGCTATTGCCAGACTCCCCATTGCAAAATATTGTGTTGTACCGGAAGTCTGTTATAGAAGCAAGTGAGGTGAAGAAACAGTTGTAACGGCTGCTAGAACAGGGTGTCATTCGACCGAGTACATCACCATGTGGGTCACCCATCATCATTGTGCCAAAGAAGGATGGGACTTAGAGGATGTGTGTAGATTATAGGGCGTTGAATAAAATCATGCTCAAGAATAGATACCCCCTACCCAGGATAGACGATTTGCTAGATCAGTTGCAACAAGAAAAGTATTTCACCAAGATAGACTTGAAGTCTGGATATCACCAGGTTCAAGTCAAAGAAGAAGATACATGGAAGACCACCTTCAAACCAATCAAGGTTTGTATGAGTGGTTATTTTATAGTTTCATTTGTTATTGTTTATTTGGATGATTTACTAATGCTACCTGGGAGGAGCATATTTCACATTTGACATAGGTGATGGAAACATTGAAGAAGCAGCAGATGCTAGCAATTCTCAAGAAGTGTGAGTTTGCATAGCAATCCTTGGTGTATTTGGGATATGTGATTAATGGAGGAGAATTGAAGATAGATCCTTCCAAGGTGGAGACCATCGTGAAATGGCTGGTGCCTACTAATGTTACTAAGGTTAGGAGTTTCATTGGAGCAACACAGTGCCTGAGGATATTCATAGCCTCATTTTCAACAGTAGCATCACTGCTTCATGTCATAACACTAAGTGGCAAGAGTTTCGAGTGGGGAAAAGGGTAGCATAAGGATTTCGATGAGTTAAAGAAGAAGATCAGTGAAGCACCAGCTCTGGCATTACCAAACTTGCAACAAACCTTCAAAGTGGAGATAGATGTGAGTGGCTATGTTATGGGAGTTGTCTTGATGCAAGGAGGAAGGCTCGTTTGCTACCATTTCGAAGTATTTCATGGGGCAATTATTAACTACCCTACCTGCGATAAGGAGCTATATGTCATGGTGCAAGTTGTGAAGAAGTGAAAGCACTATATGATGGGAAAGGATACAATAATCCACACAGATCACTAGTCGTTACAGTACTTGCAGGCCCACAATAAGCTACAATAGACCATGCACTACAAGTGGATGAGGTTCAGTTTCATTTGGTGATCAAGTATAAGAAGGGCAACACAAACAAGTTGGCCGATATGATTTCAAGGCCACCCACATCAAATATTACAACTTTGGGGACTCTTATGCACATGGATCCATTCACCCATGATGCATACATAGGCATATTCAGAAGATGAGGACTTCAAGGAGATGTATCAGCAGTTGCAAATTCATAGTCAAGTGCACAATGACAACAACACTATTGACTACCATCTCTAGGATGGATTATTCTACAGTCTAGATAAGTTATGTGTTCCTAAAGGTGAGTGTTTATAGCTGATTAGAGAGGCTCACACCTCCAAGGTTGCAGGGCACTTTGGTGTAGGGAATACCGTGGCTAACTTGTAGAGGTATGTGTATTGGCCCAAGATGCAGGAGCAGGTAGCTAGGTTCATAAAAGGATGCATGTTTTGTTGTACGAGCAATCCTAGCAACATAAAACAAAGTTTGTATCATCCCTTAGTTGTACCTACTCGTACTTGGGAAAGAATTTCCATGGACTTTGTGGGAGGTTTACCGACAACCAAGAAGGTACGTGACTTCCTGTTCGTGGTAGTTGATAGGTTCAACAAGATGTGTGTTGTGGCACCATGTAAAAAGACCATCAACAGACAAGAAGCAACAAACTTGTTCTTTGGACATGTATGGGTACACTTTGGGATACCAAGGAACATCATTTCAGACAGGGATACAAGATTTCTTAGTGCATTTTGGACTACATTATGGGAGAAGATGGACACGAAGTTGAAGATATCTACAACATTCCATCCACAGATAGATGTGTAGACAAAAGTAGTCAACAAGACTTTGGTGTAGCTTTTGAGGGGTTACGACCAGAAGCATCTGAAGCCCTGGGATGAAAATTTGGTATATATACAACATTGATATAATAAAGAAGTCCGTACTTCTACAGGAAAGTCCCCATTTGAAACTTGTTTTAGATATTTTCCACCTTCAGTTTTGGATATTTCATATGGGCAGCAAGGAGGAGTGAAGGAAGACCTTACAATAGATGCTTTTAGGGCTGGAAAATTTATAGAGAAGATCAGGCAGATCCATCTATAGGTACATGAAACACTACAGAAGTCGTAGGTGAAGTATAAGGCCAGGCATGATCAACATAGAACAGAAAAATCATTCAAGGTGGGAGACATAGTATGGCTACAATTGAATAAGGAGAGGTTGCAAGGGCCTGGTAATAAAATCAAGGCTCTAAGGTATGGTCCCTTTGAGATACTGGAAAAGGTGAGTGATAATGCCTATTGACTCAATTTACCACCATATATGCACATTTACTCAATTGCAAATGTAGAGAATTTGAAACCCTATGAGCCATCCATGCGAGATCAGGAAGAGGAACATGTCCTACCTTCTATGGAGGATTTGGCACCAGATGCTCAGGTAGAGTTGACAGAAGATACAGTTTTGTAGAAGAGGTCCAGAACTACAAGACAAGGGAAACAAGATCTTTGGCAAATTGGGTTGAAGGAACATCTTCCAGGCAAAGCTAAATGGTACACAAGAGAGAAGGTGGAGGAAATATTTCCTCACCTCATTTAGTAAAAGCATTTGGGGACCAAAAGCCTCCCAAAATGGGGAGTTGTGATCTGAATTAGATCATTATATTGTTTTTCATCCACATCAATGCAGTTGGACTGGAAAAAATTGAGGAATCATCTCATGGGACCGTTTTTACTGGCGGGACCTAGTTTGGCGAAACTGGGTCTGAAACCTTTAGGGAGCGTTTTGAGGCATCAAATGATGTTTTTTGGGAGTAAAACTTTGCCGTTTTAGAGCCACACCTTTTCATGCGACTCTACACATAGAAAGCTTTCTGATAGTGCAAGAATCGTGTCAATGAGAGTCCGTATGCAAAAGTTATGCCACTCAGAAGTTGACCTTCCTATTTTCACACCTATAGTTTGGGAGGAGGTCGCGTCAGCCCCCATTATTCCTGGACAAGGGGCTAGCCATGTGTTTGTGATGTAAAAGGTTCTAGAAGAGTCTATTTTGTAACTCTAGGTAAGAGTTGATGTAGTCAAACTTAACCACTAGTAGGTTATCTGGTTGTGTTATAACCAGACCACCAGGAGGAAGAGGCATTCCATTCTTTCGAGAGCATTTTCTTCCACATCTGAGCAAAGATAGCCATGAGAGATAAGAAGTAGAGCACACAGAGAGGATCTAGGCACTGTAGTAGCCCATGGGCCATAAGCATTACTTCTTTGTATCTGCAGCCATATTTCTAGACAGAGAAAGAGCGTGAAACGGCCTCACCTTCCAGCTGATTTTTCTCTCGAAGGGGTTTCCCAGAGAGCATATCTTGTGTATTATGTGTGTGTGAGCTTTATTTGGTCGTTCTCTACTTTTTTGCTTGATTTATTTTTCATGCATGCACTAATTAGAGTTAATTTTACAGATCTAGAAATTAAATAAAATTGTAATAGTGTAGAATCTCATATTCTAAATATAATATTATCTGATTTGTTGTGAGGAGTTGTCCAATGGAATATCCACGACAATTTACATATCACACATGATGAAAGAATACATCACTAGTGTGTCAAAATGGTGACTTGATCTATATCTAAAGAGTACTAGAGTCATAAATACCAAGTATTATGGAACAAAGAACCCACATTTCCTTATTATTACATTGTGGTGCATGCTTAATATTACCATTGTTGCTAGTTCTCACCCACCACCCTAAGCATGTTTTCAATGACCACTCTGTTGTTGCGATCTATCCCATCAATTTCCCAATTCGAGACATTTTAATTAATATTATTTTAAAAAAGGCATAATAATCTCATATTACATGATGGAAAAATATGCAACATAGCTTGTAACTTTTATAATAATAAAAAAATTTAGGGCCAATGTTTATGTGAAAAAGAAAAATAATGCAAAAATATAAATAGTCCATGCCTAAAGGTCAAGCCTATAGCAATTACTTTAGTCATTAACTTTGCATTAGTTATACTTTGACTATAAATATTTACATTTTTGCCAATATATAATATTAGACAAATAATTTTTATTTTATTTTTGTGATACATTCAAATTTTATTTTTGTATCATTTGATTGTAAAAATACTTTTGAACTCTTATTGCAAAATAACATAAACATAGAAAAAACAAAGGAAAAGTAAAAACTTTTTAAATCTCTCCCTATATATAGTCTAATTACTACCGCACAATATAATATATATATATATATATTACTACTTGATCAATATTAATAGCTAATATATATAGTATGGAACGTCATTAATATATATGGGATAGTATGAATAAATCTATTATTGTTATTATGGTGTTAATAATAATAGATATTATTATGATGTTAATAACTAATTTACAATGGATATCTATTCATATGAATTAGCTTTTAAGAATATTTAAATCTCCTTATGCTTTTAGGAATAAATAAATAATAAATAAATATATTTATATATATATATATATATATATAATACTAGTTGAGCAATATTAATAACCAATATATATATAGTATGGATCCTCACTAATATATATGGGATAATATGGGGGAGGCAGGAGCGAGAGTGGTTTTGTATCGCCCTGATGGAGAAATAGAGATGAAATTCACATGGGGGTTAGGAATCACATTGAACAACCAAGCCAAGGCCTTAGCCCTTTGGCAAGGATTGAAGATAGCCTCCTTAAGGGGAATTTGTCACATAACTCTGATTGGAGACTCAATGATTGTCATTCAAAAATGTCACAAAATTAAACATCAAAAGGAAGTATATCTACCTCCTATATTCCACCGTATAAGGATGCTCTTGAAAAGAATTGATATTATCGACATATATCATGTTAAGAGGGAAAACAATCAGACTGCTAATGAACAAGAAAATAGAGATGCTAATTTAGCACAAGGGATGATGAGTATGGATAAAGGGGAGCTACTCTTATATCATATTCCATGAGAACAATAAACCATTGATTGGGGCCTCTTAAGGTTTCGAAAGATCTGGAATTAGTGCCTGACAGACTAGTAATGGTTCTTATTAAATATAATGCATGGCAGGACTGCCTTGAGTGGCAATATAAGTGGAATGAATGTCATATGAAGATCACCAAATGGAAACGATAGGGGATCGATGCCATGATTATGAAAAGTGGAGCCCGATTGTGACACATTTAACCTTCACTTCAAAGGAAGATAGGTCAATACTCTTCTCGAGATGAAGTAATCAATATCAAGCATGTTCAAGGGAGGAATGGCGACAGTGGGAATGGAGCTTTGATCCGAGTATGATCAAAGATGAGATGTTCACATTCAATGCAGATGTATACAATAGGTGATAAGGACCAAGATAAGTACACTAAGGGCCTTACACAAATTTTGAGAATGCAAGTGATATGAATTCAGGGTCGAATAGTCTACAAAATGGCATCAACCAACATAAATGGTAACAATTCTCTTTCTGAGGAACACATGGCTTTAATTAAGGAGGAGATATCGACTCTGATAGCTAAGATTGGGGGAAAAATTATTTAGGAGGCTCGTTCTCATTTCAGAGTGGTGTCTAATCTACTAATAGGAATTCGAGAGGATGTAGATTGACTTTAGTTTTTAGTTGACAATTTGGCAACCAAATTGAATAATTTGAATCTTAAAGTCAATATTATGGAAGTCATGGTGGAAACAACTCGTTGCTGCATCTCCATGTGGTGAACAATTTTCCATGCAAGTGGATGAAATAAAAGGAGCGGAAGTGAGTCCTCCCTTCAAGGAGGCCAATGAACAAGCAACATAGGAAGGAAGTATTCGCTAGGAGATGGCGAGCAACGGGTAGCATTTTATATGGTTATTTTTTATGTAAATGTTTTGCTATTTTGTAGAAATTTGTGGAGTCTTTTGGAGAATTTATAAGATAAATACAGAGTAGTATCATAATCCATAATATGCAAGGTAGCTATAGGATACATTTTTAGCAATTTTGGAACAGTCCCAAAAAGTTGCAATATTTGAATGTAAAGGCTCGACTTGGCGCGATTCTAGTTTAATTAATACAAAGCTACATGTTCTTTATATATATATATATATATATATATATAATATATAATATATATATATAGTGTGTGTGTGTGTGTGTGTGTGTGTGTGTGTGTGAACAACTAATTTACAATTGATAACTATTCATATGAATTAGCTTTTAAGATAAAGAGTAATATCCTCTTTTGCATTAATTACCAAAAAGTAAAATATATTTTCAATTTGTTATTTGTTATGTTTTTCTAACTTATTGGCAAGTACTAAGCTGCCATGCAACACTTGTTATTATTATACCTGCTTTAGGAAGTAGGATATTGCATTGGGTTTTTAGTTAAGCCCATATTAATTAAGGGTTGATTGAATTTTTTTGTAAAGTTTCCATAGTTTAACTTTGCATATTGAAATTCAGTTTTTTTTCTTCAATATTTTAATTCATTTTTCTACTTTACTTAATTGGTTATGAGATTGAACGTGTTATTTCTCATTGTATGGATTAAAGAGCAAAAGGTACAAAGATCCCATCATCAATTGGTGGCCCTGCCCTGTAGCAAGGTACGATTGCAGTCCAAGTATATGATAAATAGTGTCAAATAACCTAAATGTGGCATAGTGGGAAATAATATTAAGGAAAATATTTGTCATTTCGTTAATCACAAATAGACTGCCAGCCATGTCGATGAAATCTGAGGCCAACTTACATTACTTTGACAGGCTAAACTCAAATTTCGTCTGAGATTGCCTTTTTAATTTTAACTCTTACCAAATTTATTATTTTGTAAATTGAGAGTGAAAATAATCTGTTAAAGGAATGCACTAGAAGGGGAAGATCAATTTGGTTTTTATTTGATTTGGAAGTATGTTGAGGTAAACGTTGGATCGTACACATTAAAATAGACTTCAAAGTAGTGCGGTGAAGAGTTCAATTCCCATTGAGGATCGATAACAGACAATCAATGAGAAACGAAGATGTTTTAGATTGTAGAGGTAGCAGGCAGGGCATTGGTGGGTTGCATAGCTCTATCGATGGGATGACCCATTACCCATGCATAGGTGACGCTTAAGGCCGGGGACAATCCAAATCTTCACCATTTCTCCACGACCTTGAATTATGTAAGAAGAATTCCAAGCCATTCTCTTTAGCTTTGAAAATATGTCGTCGAGTTCATTCCTTTAATTCACATTACACTGCATTGTGACATTTGTACTCTCCGGATAACAATCCTTATTGTAATTCGATGTCAATTGTACCCTATTCTCCAAATTATAGTTGATCTACCATTATTGACAGGCCTTTATTTGCATTATGTGCCTTTGAAAACCTAAATACCCTCTACACCATTATTTTCAATTCTACCCATTCCACAAAGCACATCCCAATTTCTCTTCCTCCATCATGCTCCATAACAAATATTTTTCATGCAAGTCCAGAAATAACGGAAATAAAAACTCTTCAACTCACTATTTCAGTCATTAGATGGAAGACTAGTCAAACTCATTACAAGACTACTAGTCAACACTACAAATAAAAATTGGAGTCTCATTTGCAACCTTCTAGCTTGATATATCAGTATCAAGCTCTTTGGTGGTCATGAAAATATTTTGCTCCGCCTTAGGGTCGTTTACAACAACAACATTATTATTCTTGTGACTTGCTTGATATTCGACAAAGATAATAGCAACACCATTTTAAATGGTTTCGAAACCATAACAAAGTAAACCAAAGTCAATGTAATATTACCACTAATCACACTACTAAGTGATCATCATAGTCTAGATAAAACTCAACTTAATATACCACAATAGATCTGATAAGCCAACAACCTATCCTCATCATCATGTTGATAGTCATGTCATCGATGTCCTCTAACCACAATTTCTAAGGTTGCTCACTACACAGCAGCTTGAACTTGCATAGTAACAAAATTTTATTTATTTCCATGATCTTTGCCCAAACAAGCAATATAAATTGTATTTAGTAATCACACTTACACCTTATCCACATATATCAAATCAAAGGTCATATGACTATACATAAAACAACATTTTTCATTTTTTATCGACTTCTTCCTGCCATCGAAAATTGAGGTTATTCCCATGCAATTATGTGTACGAGATTCAATATCGCAATGGTCTGGGTGCTTTTTTGTTGTTCTTTTCAATCCTATATTATTTCTTCACTAGCTATAAATTATCATGTGACAATAAAAAATCCAACTTGAAATGAACTTTGTGTTACAATTTATTTCTTAAATCCCAACAGCTAGAATGGATGCTTCAATTGAAAAACGTCGTCTGTGTTGTTATAGTTGATATACAAACTCAAGGTGATTTAATTAATTTGTAGCCACATAGATACTTCCATATCTCATACTCCATCCAGCATAATCGAGCTTTCAATTCACAATCTAATGTGAATAGATTATGCTCATGACTTGTGGAATTTGGTAATCTCAAGTTGTGAATTTAGATTGCAATCTATCAATTCATATCCAGGCTAGGACCACAATCAAAGTGACTTTGATTTACAAAAGTAGGCCTTAGTGAGACCACACATTTCTTCAATTGAACCCTTTTCTATTTGTATTCAGAGATATGGCATCTATAGATCTACACTCAAATCCCTTTCAAAACAATTTAGTAATGTGACACTACTTCCAGAGAAGCCAACAACAAGTTTGATCTCTTTCACACTTTAATACTAATTGTTGGCTAGAATACCCTAGCAATCATATGTAACCATATATGAAGTAAGGGATATCAAGGTTAGGGAAATGAGTAAGGATTTTAAATTCTACAACCATAAGAAAGCTATATTTAAACTAAGCTGCAGGGACTAGCTACTATGTAGCACTTGTTATACCTGTCTCCAACATGAAATATAACACACAATACTACATTTAATGTAACATGCTATTACAACATCTCCCCACATCTCCTTAGGGATATAATTATTACTATAGTATGAATAATTTACAATTGATAATGTTGGGTTGTGTTATATTCTTTCCACATAGTTAACAGGGGGTTTGAGGGGTACCCGTAACCCCTCTTTATGGGGTTCGGGGCAGCGCCCCGAAAAATTTTGGTTTTGGACCCTACGTTAGGTTGGGCGGACCCACCTATGGTTTTGTGCATGAT
>APFE031483659.1:105884-121302 GCA_000404065.3 Pinus taeda | reverse complement strand
AATACATGGATATATTTCCTTAAGAAGAAATCTGAAGTCTTTGACAGGTTTAAAGAATTTAAGGCTCTGGTTGGAAAATCAGACAGAGAAGAAGATAAAGGTACTGAGGACAGATAATGGTGGAGAATTCTGCAGCAAGGAATTTGAAGAATTCTGTAAGAAGTGTGGTATAGCACGGCAGAAGACTACTCCATATACACCTCAGCAAAATGGAGTCGCTGAAAGAATGAACAAGACGTTGATGGAAAGGGCAAGAAGCATGCTTAGTGGTGTCGGGTTAGGACAAGAATTCTGGGCAGAGGCAGTGGATACTGCATGTTACTTGGTCAACAGGTCACCTTCATCAATGTTGGAGGATAAGACTCCACAAGAAGTATGGACTGGTAAGAAACCCTCTCTTCACATCTGAGGGTATTTGGATGTGATGCATATGTACATGTTCCAAAGGAGAAACGAACCAAGTTGGATAGTAAATCTGAAAAGTGCATCTTTATTGGGTATAAGGATGGTTTAAAGGGTTATAAGCTTTGAACCTAGTCACACGGAAGG
The DNA here is from genome assembly GCA_000404065.3 of Pinus taeda. Taxonomy (NCBI): domain Eukaryota; kingdom Viridiplantae; phylum Streptophyta; class Pinopsida; order Pinales; family Pinaceae; genus Pinus; species Pinus taeda. The sequence goes on along the minus strand of APFE031483659.1, from coordinate 120,753 downwards.
TTGTGTATAGTCGAGATGTGGTGTTTAGAGAGGTGAAAGATGTTATTAAACATGAAGTCCAACCAAAGGAACCTGTGCAGATAGAGTTTGAACTAAGGAGGAAGAATCAGACTCTGTAGCAGAGGAGGAATCAAAAGATGAAGAGCCAAAAACTCCGGCTATGAGAAGATCAGCTCGAGAAAGAAGGCAGCCAGAAAGGTATAGTCCATTTGCTTTCTGTTCAAACTTTGCTTTGTATGTTACTGATGATGATCCCAGAACTGTGAGGAAGCAGTGGATTCAGAGGATGGAAAACTCTGGAAAGAGGCCATGGTTGATGAAATGGCATCTTTGCACAAAAATGAGGCTTGGGATCTGGTGGAGTTGCCGGCTGGAAGGAAACCCATTGGCAGCAAGTGGGTGTTCAAGAAGAAGACAAATGCAGAAGGGAAGGTGGAGAAATACAAAGCTCGGTTGGTAGCAAAAGGTTATTCCCAGGTGTCGGGAATTGATTTTGGTATTTTTTCTCCTGTTGCCAAGGTAAATTCTATTAGATTACTTTTATCTGTTGCTGCTGCTTTTGATTTTGAGGTAGATTAGATGGATGTGAAGATAGCATTTCTTCATGGGGATTTGGAAGAGGAAATCTACATGAAGCAACCTGAAGGCTTTGCGATGAAGGGTAAGAAAGAACTAGTATGCAAGTTAAAGAAGTCTCTGTATGGGTTAAACCAGTCACCAAGGATGTGGTATCAAAAATTTGATACATTTATACGGGGACTTAGCTTCACCAGAAGCAAAGCAGATCATTGTGTCTATTTTAAATTAATTGGTGACCGTGTTATTTACCTGGTCTTGTATGTGGATGATATGTTGTTGGTTGAAAATGACAAAGAAATTATCCAGGATTTGAAGACCCAATTGTCCTCCAAATTCGACATGAAAGATCTCGGTGCTGCAAACTATATTTTGGGCATGGAAATTAAAAGAGATCGGGCAAAGAGGAAGCTCGGTTAAACCAGAGGATATGTCGAGACAATATGGCAGAGGTTTAATATGCAGGATAGTAAACCGGTGAAGGTTCCTATTCCTGTAGGTGTGAGGTTATCTGCTGAACAGTGTCCCAAGACACAAGAAGAGGAAGAGGACATGTCCCGTGTTCCATATGCAAGTGCAGTCGGTAGCTTGATGTATGCAATGGTCTGTACAAGACCAGACATTGCACATGTAGTGGGAGTATTGAGCAGGTTTATGTCAAAACCAGGGAAGGAGCACTGGACAGCAGTGAAGCGGGTTTTCAGGTATTTGCGTGGCACTAGTGATTATGCTTTGTGCTACAAAGGAAGACCAGGATTGGACAGACTATTGGATATTCATGGCTTTGTTGATGCAGACTGGGCTGGAGATCTGGATCAGAGAAGATCTACAAGTGGGTATGTGTTTAACCTATTTGGAGGTGCAGTCAGTTGGATGAGTAAGAAACAATCTGTAGTGGCAATATCAACTACAGAGGCAGAATACATGGTAGCCACTCATGCAAGCAAGGAAGCAGTTTGGTTGCAGAGATTGTGTTCAAGTATGGGGTTAGTACAGGGAGCATAAGGATAAATTGTGACAGCCAAAGTGCAATTTTCTTGGCAAAGAACCCTGCTTATCATTCAAAGACAAAGCACATTGATGTCCATTATCACTTTGTGAGGGATATGATAGAAGACAAAAAGGTGTTGCTGGTAAAGGTGGACACTTTGAAGAATACGGCAGATGCATTGACAAAATCTGTTAGCTTTGAGAAGTTCTCTTGGTGTAGAGAAGCAATGGGTGTTTCAGGGCTGGAAAAATGACTAAGCTCTCCTGTGGCCGCCTGTGGAAAGAAAACAACAAGTGGGAGATTGTTGGGTTGTGTTATATTCTTTCCACATAGTTAACAGGGGGTTTGAGGGGTACCCGTAACCCCACTTTATGGGGTCCGGGGCAGCGCGCCGGAAAATTTTGGTTTTGGACCCTACGTTAGGTTGGGCGGACCCACCTATGGTTTTGTGCATGATTTTCGCACATGTTTTTTGGATGCGATGGTTTTCGGTCCATGGTTTTGGACACGATGTTTTTCCGTCCATGGTATTGGATGCTTCGGCATGTATAAATATGTATTATAACATTGAAAGGAACATAATGAAAAATCAAGCTGGTAGTCCCGGTCTTGGGATCTCGTGGGAAATCTCTGTGTATATGTGTTTTATGTGTTATGCTCTTGCATTTGTATTTTTCCTGTGATTTAGAATTCGTATGCAGGTAATTTCTGTACGGGGTTAAAACCTACAGATAACTATTCACATGAATTTGCTTTTAAGAAGATTTAAATCTCCTTTTTCTTTTAGGATAAACCATATAATCCTCCTTTGCATTAATTACTAGTAAATAATTATATTTTCAATTCATTATATTTTTTCTACCATGTGGCACTTGTTATTATAGAACTCAATAAGACATTTTATCTAACATGTCACCATAACATCATCGAGATACTCTATTGTAGATTACCTTTTACTTCTTTTTTTACTTTTTTAATTGGGTTGAGAGAACATCTCCCCATTTTACTTGTTATTACTTTTTCAAGAGAGCCAATATAACATCATCTCATCAATTTTTCTATTTAATATGCTATGTATATTTAATTAGTTGTGCATATGATCTAATATAATTTCTTGTAAATGTTTAAACCTTATACTTTTCAAAAATATTTTAACACATGATATCAACTCATAAACATGTATATATAGAAAAAAATTTGTATCCTTACGAATGTAAAACAGAGTATCTTAAGTTAGGCAACGTATGCCATAAAATTCGTTATTGTTAAAATTATTACAATGAAAAATAAGGGATTATGCATTAAGGTTTTGCAGAACCCAAAACTATGGATCAAAGAAACAGTACATCCTGTCTATGCCTCATGATATTCATCCATCCGAACAAGATAGGAATTGCGGGTTGTGGTGAGGGTTTGGCCGTGTTGTGAGGCAGCAAACCCTCCCACCGTCCAAACTATACAACCCATAATTAAATCTAGTTATTATACAATAATTAAAAGCGTATACCCAGATCAATGTCGTCGGAGTGTTAAACAGGCCAACCTGGAGGCATAGCAGAAGGCACACTGTTAGGCTATCAGGTACAGTTCCCTTGCAAAGGCATTTCAGCTCCATTAGCAAGGACAGATGGTTATCTGCAAGGCCCACTAAAGGGTTAGAACTCTAGATTCACAAACCTTCACATTTTTTTATAAACACAATTTACTCTAGCATTACATGAAGGGAATCGTTCTGGTTGAGGAATCCTAGAAGACCTAACAAAACAACAGAAACGTTAAACCAATATTCCAAACAAAGAAATTCTCACATAGTTAATCCAGTGATAGGGAAAACCTGGAATTCTCTTGTAGAATACCATCCTCGTTCAGACACCTTGGCCAAGGGAAGAAACAAGACAACCTCCACTGAGAATGCCTACAACATTCTTCTGTCACTGGGTGCCATTCAAGGTAAAGGAGAAAGATAAGAGAAAAGGCAACTAATGGTTAGTAGGCAACCTTACCTTATCACTAGAAGTTTGCCTGAAGACGGCGATTCATTAAGCTCTAAGCCGACGGTTTGCCCCGGATGGCTGAAAATATTAGTGGATAAAACCTTCATACCCATTACCGTTCACAAATAGTTGCAGAGCTTCGAACAATTAACGTCGCGAGCAGAATGAAAGCAATACCCAGCCGATAAGCATTGAAAGGTTAGGGTTATCAAGTGAAAGGCTTAGAGTCGTTGGATCCGATGATGAATCGACCTACATTCAATACCCGAGCCCTCTAGTAGCAGGCTGGACCTCGACATTAATTCGAAAACCCCAAGTGATAGGTGGGAGAGCCATCACAACTCTCAAGATGATGATAGGTGGCTTCAAGCCCATGTGGCATGTAAGCAAATTTTACCAAATAAATCTGAGTGACATTATTCCAACTCCTCGATAACCTCAATCATGTATATGTCCATATTATAGTTTAAACATATAAGAGTCAACGTTAATATATGGATTTGGGTAATAATGGTTTATATGTGTTTATTCAAAGATTTTATTTATATATGGTAGGATGTGTTACAAATGGTATCAGAGCCAGTTTCACATACTAAGGTTTCTAAGTTAAATATTACATGAAAAATTAAGTGCTAGCATGCTTATAATTATGCAATAAACAACTAAGTTGGTAAATGTGAAAACAAAAACAAAATTCAACACCAACACACAGGCATGCGGAGGAGCCCCAAGATATCAAATCCGTCGGAGGTGCCTTACATAGAGGCCAATCCAGATATATGGATACAGCTAGGAGAGGAGTCTCGACAAGCTAATGATGTCATGCAAGAAACAATACAACAACTACGTACAAAAATGATAATTTTAAGGTTAGAGAATGAACGCATGAGGTAGGAGCGAGAAAATATTCTCAAGAGTCTGTCTGACCGACAAAATCAACGAGGACCAGACTCGAACAAGGAGGACAGAGAAAGAACACCAACAACCCATTATGGTGAGGAAAATGCAGAATCAACAGAGGGACATAAAGAGGATGAATAAGGGTGTTCGGATAACGTTTCAGACCAAAAAAAAAAAAAAAAGGATGGAATTACAGGGTGAGTTTCAAAAAATAAAACCATCATTGTTCAAAGGAGAATCTGAGGAGGCAACCAAAGCACGGATCATTGACATGGAAAAATATTTCCATATTTATGAATATACTGACAAAACCAAAGCACGATTAACAGTTTATCAGTTACGGGGACGGTCACTCTTTGGTGGGAAGAAATCAAAAAAGTGACAAAGATTGATGAAGAACAAGTGACGTGGCAAGAATTCCAGAAACATTTTAAGGATAAATACTTTACTGAGCGTTATAATGACGAAAAATCAAAGGATTTCCATGAGCTAAGGTTGGGAACCTTAACTATGGACGAATATGTGAAGCAGTTCACCTCCTTGTTATGATATGTCCCATACATGCAAGAGGAAAAAGCAAAAATTCAGTGGTTTATCAGCAGTATGCCTAATTTTGTGAAGGAAAAGTTGGAATTTGACTATCCTAGATCGATGGACGGTGCAGAGTGAAAATCCCATATCTGTTACCAGCAAATGAAGTAGAAAAGTGAAGCACCCAAAGGAGCTTCAGGCAGAAGAAGGAGGAATCTACCCCCAAACGGACAGCAGAAAGTAGGAAATGGTCGGAATAATCAATAGAGAAACTTTGGAAAATTTACGAGGAATCTGCCCAAGTTTCCAGCATACCCCAAAAGCAAATAGACAAAGGGAAATAATAAGCCTTCAACTAATGAACCACCAAAGCCACCTTTGCAATGTTGGGGTTGTGGGGAATCTCACTATTATAAGAATTGCTCACACAAGGCTCGAACAAAACAACTTTCCAATATGCAAGAAGCCTCCACAGTTGGAGATATAGCAAGGAGTATGCCTAGAATTAATGCCGCTTTGACGACCATCAAGCAAAATACCAGCCCACCATGATCGAGTGCGAAGGTATGATTGCTAATCAACCTGTTTCTGTTTTATTTGATCCATGTGCTAACCTAAGTTATATTAGTCCCAAGGTGGTAGAAAAATGTCAGCTGCCAAGCAACAAATTTAAGAAATCTTAGCTAGTTCAACTAGCCATCGGAGCTAAGAGAAAGGTTTTTGCTAAAACATAAAACTTCCCAATCACAATTTCAGGACAGCTCATTCATGTTAATCTAAATATATTGCCCTTGGGTTCCTAGGATGTATTAATAGGAATGGATTGGTTAGAAGGATGTCGGTCCTTAGTGGATTGTAAAGAAAAATCAGTGAACTACCTTATAGAGTCTGGGCAAAGGAAGGAATCAAGAAAAGCATGAAGTTACGCCCCATCACTGCTAACCGGCTTGGGAAATGCATTAGAAAGGGCTGTCAGATTTAAGTTGTCCAGGTAGGATACTCTAATTACAGAAACAAGAAGACTTCCTTAGAAAACATTCCTGTAATTTAGGATTTTGTGGATGTATTTCCTGAAACTATTCCTGGGTTGCCCCCTAGACGTGATATCGATTTTACTATCGAACTCATACCTGGAGTAACCCCTGTTTCTAAAGCTCCTTATCGCATGAGCATCCCTAAGTTAATATAACTCAAAATGCAGCTTCGGGAACTTTTAGACAAAGGGTACATTCGCCCTAGTGTATCGCCATGGGGAGCCCCTGTGCTGCTTGTTCAAAAGAAGGATGGGACTTTATAGTTATGTATCGACTATCGTCAGCTAAACAAACTTACTGTCAAAAATAGATATCCTCTACCTTGTATTGATGACTTATTTGGCCAAGTGTAGGGGGCCAGTGTATTCTCTAAGATTGATCTAAGATTCAGTTACCACCAGATTCGAATAAAGGACGAGAACATTTGTAAGATTGCCTTTTGAACTCTCAATGGTCATTACGAGTTCGTAGTACTACCTTTCGGCCTTACCAGTGCCCTAGCCACATTCATGAGCCTCATGTACAACATATTTCACCCTTTCCTAGATAAATTTGTGCTGGTTTTTATTGACGATATATTAATTTATTCAAAAAATCAAGAAGAGCACAAAAAGCACTTAAGAATAGTTTTGCAGATTTTGCGAGACAATCAGTTGTATGCTAAGTATAGTAAGTGTGATTTTTACAAGGAGAAGATTCAGTATTTGGGCCATGTTATATCAGTTGAGGGTATAGTGGTAGATCCATAGAAGATCAAAACTATAATGGAATGGACATCCCCGAAAAATGTTGCAGATGTTAGATATTTTTTGGGCCTGGTAGGCTATTACTGTTAATTCATTATTTTTTTTCAAAAATAGCCTTTCTTATGACGTCACTACAGAAAAAGGGGCATGACTTTTATTGGATAATAGAATGCCAGCAGAGTTTTGAGTAGCTGAAGCAGTTGCTTACCACTGCACCAGTGTTAAAAGTAGCAGACCTAGAAAAATCATTCGTAGTTTGCAAAGGTGCAAGTAAGGAAGGGGTCGATGAAGTATTAACTCAAGAAGGAAAGTTCACAGCGTATGAATCATGTAAATTGAAACACTATGAGCAACGTACTCTGCTTACGATCCAGAGTTAACTGCAGTTGCACACGCACTCAAAATGTGGCGACACTACATTTTAGGAAAGAAATTTCTACTGTTAACTGATCATAGCAGTTTAACAAATATTTTTAATCAGTCAGGGTTAAATGCTCGGCAAGCCAGGTGGACCACATTTCTAAGCGAATTCGACTTCAATATGAAGCACCTTAAAGGTAAATAAAACCTAGTGTCTGATGCATTAAGCAGGAAAATGCATTGCATCTATGAAATACAACTCAGTCAAATACAATCTAACCTTCCTGAAATTATCAAGGAAGCATCCCTTAAAGATCCTCAATACGCTTTTCTTTCACAGCAAGCAGCAGAGGATCAGAAAAAAGGGAAAACAGTCTAACTATGATATAACTTCTAAGGAATCGCTAACATTCAGGAACATAATTTATATTCCCAACCAAAATTCTGTCAAGCAATTATTACTCGATGAATTTCACAGGAAGCCTTATGCCGCTCACCTAGGATACCAGAAACTTTTGACAACTATCCGAAAAAATTACTTTTGGCCAGGTTTAAGAAATGATGTTTCATAATACTTATCCAAGTGTCTGGAGTGTCAGTTGGTGAAGGCAGAGCATCAACATCCCACTGGTCTATTGCAACTGTTACCCATTCTCGAATGAAAATGGGAGACGATCACTCTGGATTTTACTATAGGACTACCCCACACCAAGAAGCAACATGATTCAATTATGGTGGTAGTGTACAAGTTAAGCAAAACAACCCATTTTGTACCTGTGAAATCCACCTACAAGACTGTAGAAATCGCAGATATATTCATGAGGGAAATCTTCCGATTACATGGAATACCTCGGGTAGTGATTTCTGACAGGGATGTAAAATTTACATCCGCATTTTGGAAAACCCTCTTCGCTGGGTTGGGTACCCAGATTCAATTCAGTACCGCCTACCATCTGCAAACAGATGACTAAACGGAATGAGTGAACCAAGTCCTAGAAGATATGTTAATGATGTTCATTATGCAGCAACCACACAAGTGGGAGGACTACCTCCATTTAGTAGAGTTTGCGTATAACAATGGTCATCACAAGTCTTTAGGTATGAGCCCTTTTGAGGTATTGTATGGAAGGAAGTGTCGGGTACCCATAGACTGGAATAACCCAGTTAATAAGATAGCATTGAGTCCTGATATGTTATTTGAAATGGAGGCCACAGTAAAAAGGTTTGCTAGAACTTAAAAGGTGCTCAGGATAGGCAAAAGGTTTATGCCGATAAAAAGAGGACTTGTAAAGAATTCCAGTTAGGAGATAATGTATACTTAAAAGTTAAACACCTAAAAAGCACCTTATAGTGGAGGGTTGCGCCAAGCTGGCACCCTGGTATTGTGGACCGTTCTAAATACTGGAATGGATTGGACCAGTGGCATACAAATTAGCACTCCCCAACCACATCTGGGTTCACAATGTTTTCCATGTATCCTTGTTAAAAAAAATATGTATACAACCCTCAGCATATAATTAACTAGGAAAATATACAGGTAAATAAAATAAGTGAATATGTGACATTAAAATTTGTTGTTTGGTGCAATTCTAACAACCAATTGTAAATTGTGCAAGTCGAACCCGAGGGAGAGTTCCTGGCAAAGTCTCTTCATATTCTAGATTGGAGAGAAACCACCTTACAAAAGCGAACCATCCCCCAAGTTAAAGTGCAATGGAAGCACTTTGGCCCGCAGGATGCCACTTGGGAAGAAGAAGAGATCATGCTGCAGGGTTATCGGACATTATTTTCTTAGAAGAACACCAGGGATAGTGTTCCTCATAAGGGGGGAGAGCTGTAACACCCCTTGTTGCACAATATTTACTTTTGTTTTTTTACCAAGCTTTACATAGAACTTAGAAACTTTTTATTTTACTTAACATAGTTGTTAAGAAGTTAAGGCTAGAAAAAGCCAGAGCATCATGACATTTTGTTTAAATAAAGTGAACAATTTTTAATTAAGGGAAAACTAAATGGAAACAATTACCATAACTCCTTGAACAGTTAGAAACAGTTTCCATCTCTTCTCCCCAAAAGGGATTGGAAAAAAAGCTGGGGGGGCTGCTGGAATTTTCCTTGAGTTGGGCAGGAATAGCCAGTGGGAAAACATAACTATGGAAAACTGTTGAATTGGTGTGCAACTTTCGGCTGGAAAATAGTCCCGAAGCCCAAGATACTAGACTGTGTTAATTCTAGTGACTATCAGGAGTAGGAAGTGCTCGGAGGGGGACACTGGATGTGATTTCCAGGTCCATGGTTGGGTGGAGAGGCCTTCTAGAAGGAATATTATTTGCACAATACTAAATTAATCATAAACAGATAAGTAATCGACTTCGTGCTTATTATTTCCAATTAGAAACACATATTTAGTTAGGAACAGATACTTAAGTATATCATTATTCCTTGTTGTCTTTAAAATAGATCAGTACTGCTATGATTAACGTTTTCGTATATTCTTTTATAATTATCATAGAAAGGTCTGTTACATTTTTCTTCATCTGAACATTAGATTACGAGTAAAGGAAATACATGGTTACCATTCCTAATTCTGATGGAAATAATACAATGCCATTGACAAATGCAAGAATGATACAAACTCTATTATCATCGAATATATATATGTATAGAACTGAAAATTGTAATTAACTGTTCAAATAGTGCTAAACCTCGGAACAATACTATCTATATTATAGCAGAGCAGTCTAAAACCAGACCTTGAAGCATAAATTCATTCCAGTCTTGAAACAAGAAAATCTGTTCATTAAAGTGATGAGATTATGAGTTTAGTTTTTGACTTCCCTATTATCTACCATAACATCTACTATGAAAGTAGAGTAAATTAAACATAACACATTTGACAAAGAAAACCATCAAGAAATACAAATGCTAACAAAATTCCCAAACGCATGAACGACTTTCAATGGGAACTCATGGGTTCTTCTAGCTAAACGGCTCATACAAATAAATGAATATATATATATATATATATAATATATATATATATATATATATATATATATATATATATATATATATATATATATATATATAATATATAATATATATATATATATATTATATATATATATATATATATATGAGAAAAGTGGAAGGACCATTTCCAGCCTCTACCTTTCCGCAGAAAGGGTTGAGACTCAACGAGTCATAATCACAAATATCAATATAAACCTACATTTCGAATGTAAAACAGAGTATCTTAAGTCAGACAACGTATGCCATAAAATTCGTTATGTTTAAAATTATTACAATAAAAAAATAGGGGATTAGACATTAAGGTTTCGCGCGACCCAAAACTATGGATCAAAGAAACAGTACAACCTATCTATGCCTCATGATATTCATCCATCCAAACAGGATAGGAATTGCAGGTTGCGGTGAGGGTTTGGTCGTGTCGTGAGCCAGCAAACCCTCCCACCATCCAAACTATACAACCCATAATTAAATCTAGTCATTATACAACAATTAAAAGCGAATACCCAGTTCAATGTCATCGAAGTGTTAAACATACCAACCTGGAGGCATAACAAAAGACACACTGTTAGACTATCGAGTACAGTTCCCTTCCAAAGGCATTTCGTCTCCATTAGCAAGGACAAATGGTTACTTGCGAGATCCACCAGAGGGTTAGAACTTTGGATTCACAAACCTTCACATTTTTTTATAAACACAATTTACTCTAGCATTATCTGAAGGGAATCATTTCGGTTGAGGAAGCCTTGAAAACCTAACAAAAGAATAGAAACGTTAAACCACTATTCCAAACGAAGAAATTCTCACATAGTTAATCCAGTGATAGGGAAAACCTGGAATTCTCTTATAGAAGACCATCCTCATTCTGACACCTTGGCCGAGGGAATAAACGAGACAACCTCCACTGAGAATGCCTGCAACATTCTTCTGTTCGAGGGTGCCATTCATGGTAAAGGAGAAATATAAGAGAAAAGGAAACTAAGGGTTAGCAGATGTGATAGGGAAAACCTGGAATTCTCTCATAGAAGACCATCCTCGTTCTGACACCTTGGCCGAGGGAAGAAACGAGACAACCTCCATTGAGAATGACTGCAACATTCTTCTGTTCGAGGGTGCCATTCATGGTAAAGGAGAAATATAAGAGAAAAGGAAACTAAGGGTTAGCAGACAACCTTACCTTTGAAGACGATGGTTCATTAAGCTCTAAGCCGACGGTTTGCCCCTAATGGTTGAAAAGATTAGCGGATAAAACCTTCATACTCATTACCATTCACAACTAGTTGCAGAGCTTCGATCCATTAACGCTGCAAGAAAAATGAAAGAAATACCCAACCGTTAGGCATTGAAAGGTTAGGGTTATCAAGTGAAAGGCTTAGAGCCGTTGGATCCACCTACAATGGATCTGACGGTGAACGGGCCTGCATTCAATACCCAAGCCCTCTAGCACTAGGCCGAACCTCGACATTAATTCGAAAACCCCAAGTGACAAGCGAGAGAGCCATCACAACTCTCGAGATTATGACAGGTGGAGTCAAGCCCATGTGGTATGTAAGCAAATCGTACCAGATAAATCTGAGTGACATTATTCAAACTCCTCGATAACCTCAATCATGTTTATGTCCATAATATAGTTTAAACGTATAAGAATCAATGCTAATATATGGATTGGGTAATAATGGTATATATATATATATATATATATATATATATATAGATAGTAGGATGTGTTACAAAACCGTTACAATTTAAATCGACTTGGCTCTTTCTCTATCATTACTATTAAAAATAAATACAATTTAAACAATGAAAAATCACACATTGTATTCTGCACTCTAAAGAAGTATGTAGTGAAGAAATTTGATCCCTCTCGGCTGATTTTAGATGCTTAGGATAGAGACTCATTGAGCAGAGAGGCTCATTCTACAACCCAATGTGAAGGCGATGTGTAAGTTTGTCCGCTTGTCTTAAAAATAAAAATAAATATTCTTTAAATATAAATGCAATGTCAGCTATAATTAAAAAGAAAAAAGAAATATGCTATGTATATTTAATTAGTTGTGCATATGACTAATATAATTTCTTGTAAATGTTTAAACCTTATACTTTTCAAAAATATTTTAACACTTGATATCAACTCATAAATATGTATATATAGAAAAAAATCTTAAATAAATATTTTGATGTTGTATATAATAAAATATGCAGTGTGAGTTATGAATAAAATATTTTAATATGAATTAATTTAAAGTATACTTAAAAATATATTAATAACAAAAAAAACCAAATTAATGTACTCCCTTATGTAATCTCTATAACATTCAGAAATACAAATTACACAATAAAATATTACACATTGTTTTTTGCACTTTAAAATAACTTTGCACTTAAAGAAATTTTGTCGGTGCTTAAGATGGATCTATGCTAGTTCTATAACCCAATATGAAGAGATGTGTAAATTTATCCCTGCTCAACATGGAGTGGACATGTGTCCCTCTTAAAAAAAAGGCGTTCTAAATAGAAAAGAAATAATGTCGGCTATAATAAATTAGAAATAAAAAAATGTGTGAGTAAGATGTTTAAACCTTATACTTTTCAAAAATATTTCAACATTGGATTTAAACCAACCTAGATCCATCTTAACCCAGATCTATCAAGCGCCGAGAGGGATCCAATCTCAAGAGGTGCAAACCTCGTTTTTGAGTGAAAAACTTGAGGAAATGTTTGCACCTCGAGATATTTGATTCCTCTCAGTGCTTAATAGATTTGAGTTAAGATGGATCTAGGCTGGTTTTATATTACTATATAATATCTATATTCATATCTATGTTTCTTTTTCTTATGCCCTCTCTATCTCACACCCCAAACATACACACTCTCTCTCCATATCTATCTCTCTCTTTCCCTATTTCTTCCTCTCTACCTCTCTCTCTTCCCCTTCTCTCCTTTGTCTCTCATTCTCTCTCTCTTCCCCCCACTCTCCTCTCTACCTCTCTCTCTCCATCACTCCCTTGTCACACACTTTCTCTCTCTCCACATTTCTCCCTCTATGTCTTTCTTATTCCTTCTCTCTCTCTCCCCCTCCAAATCCATCTCTCTCCTTCTCTCTCTCTCCCCCTCAAAATCCATCTCTCTCCTTCTCTCTCTTAGTCTTATCTCTCCCTTCCTCTCCCACCTCCCTTTGTTTCTCCCCCCGTCACTTCTCTCTCTCCTCTCTCTCTCTCTCTCCTAATCTCCCTCCCTCTTCCCTTCTCTCTCTCCCCTCCATCTATGTGGCTCCCTCTTTCTCTCTTGCCCTTCTCTCCCTATCTCTCTCCTCTCTCTTCCCTCCTCTCCTCTCTCTTCATCTCTCCCTTGTCACTTCCTCTCTCTCTCCACCTCTATCTCTCTATGTCGTTGTTCTTTCCTCCCTCTCTCTCCCCCTCCAACTCCATCTCTCTCTCTCTCTCCCCTTCTCTCTCTCTTCCTTCCTCTCTCTTTCACCTCCCTCTCTCCATCTCCCTAATCACTCTCTCTCCCTCCTCTCTCTCTCTCTCTCTCTCTCTCTCTCTCAAACTATGTTACTATATACCCCCCTCTCTCATTCTCTCCCTGCATCTCTCTATCTCTCTTTCTTTGTCTCTTTATCTCACCCCTAAGCATACTCTTTCTCTCTCCATCTCTCCCTTGTCACTCCCTCTCTCTCCATCTCTCCCTTGTCACTCCCTCTCTCTCCACTTCTCACTCTCTATATATTTATTCTTCCCTCCCTCTCTCCTTCTCTCTCTCATCCTTACTCTCTCTCCCTTTCTCTCCTACCTTCCTCTCTCTTCCTCCATCTCCCTCTCTCTCTCTCCGCCCTCCAATCCTCTCACTATCTCTCTCCCTCTCTACTTCTCCCACCCCCCTTTATCTTTGTGTCTCCCTCTCTCTCTCTTACCCTTCTCTACATCTCTCACTTATCTCCCTCTCTCTCTTCATTCTTCCTCTCCCTTATCTTTAAGTTTATCTCCATCTTTCCCTTCTCACTCCCCCTATCTCTCCACCTCCATCACTCCATGTCTTTGTTCTTCCCTCCCATATATTATTCTAGAGTTAATTATATATTCATTGATATATTTAATATTATAATTATAAATTAACAAAAAAAAAAAATTTAAAATTTATTGATTATCCAAATTAAAATTAATAATATTTAATATATATAATATATTAATATGAATATTAGTTTTTAATAATAATAATAATTAATAATTTAATATTAATATTAGGGTTAAATAATATATATTATATTTTTGATATGGTATTAATAATTAATTTGGCCTATGGTTTTGGGTCATAATAAATAAAACCTATTTTTTGAGTGTTATAAGTATAAGAGGTTTATGAATAAATTATAAAAAGATGTTATTTATTACCATTGCCTCTTTATTTTATATTTATATTTATTTATTCATATCTCTTTTATTTACCATGGTTTTTGGCCCATAGATTTGGTATATAATTAAATGTTGATTTCTAATCCTATTTGATATATTTTTATTTATTTATCATACCTCTTTTATATTTATTTATTTACTATACCTCTTTTATAAATATGGTATTTGGCCCATGGTATTAATAATTATTTGTATTATGGTATTCGGCCCATAGGCTTCACCTAAATAAAACATATTTTGGGAGTTTTGGTAAATATAACGAAGTTTATGGAATAAATATAAAAGGAGGTTT